>JAOWBL010040078.1:0-26892 GCA_028564865.1 Zenarchopterus dispar | reverse complement strand
CTATCTATCTATCTATCTATCTATCTATCTATCTATCTATCTATCTATCTATCTATCTATCTATCTATCTATCCTGATCTAGAAGAGATCAACAAACTGAAATGCAACTCAAAAACATTTAGTAAACATGCTAGAATTGGTATACATAACTCACAATAACAGAACTCTCAACATAAAATAACCGAGAAATAGTTACATGTATATATGTTCTCCTCGATACCTTTAAATATGTCAGTAGATTTCGGGATTGATCAGCTGATTTTATTTAAGACATTATTTCATGCCCAAGATGTGTGTATATATATATATATATATATATATATATATTTATATATATATATATATATATATAAAACAACTTTGTTTTCTCAGCTTTGTTAAAACTGGATTACAGTAAGAAGACACCAGTTAGCAGAATTTGTCTTATGATCTCTGGAGGTGAAACAAAAACTGTAAAAGGGGACAATTGGGAGTCTTCCCAGAACTGTTTTATAGACAAAAATATAACTAGATTCACGTTTGTGGGCAGTGTTGTCCAACCCAGATCTTCATAAATATACAGTGAGAAATAAGAGACCTCACATCTGTGCTACACTGACTCAAGGGTCTGTGTTTCCTTGAAACCATCTTTCATATTTATGTGGACAATTCACAAAGCATAAACCCTGTGGATTTGTCTCAAGGCCATTCCTCGTCTCTCAGAAGTTGTTTCGCAGCTCTTTAAAGTAATTTTTGTGCACTTAAAACCGAATTATCTGGCGATATTGACATTATTTTTCTCCCAAAAAATTTCCAAAAATAATTGCTGAGAGTCAAGTAATTTTTAATTTCTACATTAGTGCAAATGAAAGGGCATTTTTATTTATATGTGCCCTTTTTTGTCAGATTGTCACTGAAGGTCTTAAACTAAGTATATTTGATTTCTTCTTCTGTTTTGATCTGCTGGATTAAGGTTTCAAGGATTGTTACACAGGGAAGCTGCATCAGTCTGCAAGATGATCTCATCCCTGTTGCTCTTTGTTTCATAAAAAAAAATAGTTACCAGAATAACGGCGCCATCTAGTGGTTGCTTTTTTTTCTTTCTGCACATATTTTGTAGCGTAGACATGCAGTAACCTTGTTGTTTATGTCTTCACATCTCTTTACAGTCATTCTTTAGTAGCAGCGTAACATTGACTTCTTTTGTGCCCACTACCTTCAGATTCTTGAACTCAGCGTTAATTTGTCTCCTACATGTGTTTGAGTTACTATGGAGATCAAACGCTGTATTTTTAATCAAAGTTTACACCGTGTTTCAACGTAAGAGATGACGTGTTTATTGTTTTGTAACGCTTGAAGGCAGTGAAGTTGACTTTTGTCGACACCTAGTGGTCACTTCAAGGACTACACCTACCGGCCAGTGAAGGGCTTAATCCTTAATATCTATTATAGAAGAAGGCATCCTGGATGCTGTAAAATTTGCTTCGGAAACAAAATCTTCGTTTAATGCGGGGTTGCTTCCAAAGACACATGATATTGCAATGTAGTGATATTCTTCAACACCAAACATGAGGAATGCTCAGTGTAAAATATTTCCTCTGACCAAACATTTTTACATAATTTTTACATCAATTAATGGTGTGCCAACTTTACATAAACAAAAGTTAAATATGTTTATTTTCCTAAAATTTCTCTTAGGTAGCTGAATAACATCATATAGTTCAAGAAAACAACTGTACGAAAATTTTAAAATGACATAGAACAAGCAAATACCATAATTATAATGAACATAATTATCAGGATTATAGTAAGTAGCAACAGAATGTATCTGACTTATTAATTTGTCTAAAATAAAAAGGCACATAAGTAGTTATTCTTTCATTTTAGCTTAAACATCATATATCCACATAAACACAAATACAAATGGTCAGTTTAAACCTAAAAACAACCATGTTTAGTCTCAACAAAATTGTTGCGCTTTAGTGCTGTTGTACAAAGTTGTCATGTGTATTCAGTGTTGTGTTATTTTCTTTTACTGAGGTAGCAAGGGAGAGATGTTCTGACAGAAAAAAACTGAATTCTCCATCTCCCAGCCCCGACACAGAGCACAGTGGTCCAGGTGGTCCTCCACCCTCACTCCAGGAATCCCCTGATTGGTTTCAGCGCTGCAAGGAGTCTGTCTCGCATGATCTCCTTGGTTGAGTATGAGGGCAGTTCCAGGATCCAGTGACATGTCAGTGACTCAGGAAAATGCTGATCGTGGGATTGGATGATTTGTTTACCTCGAATTGTCATACAGATCTGGTCCAAGCCAAGAATGGGGAGCTTCCTGAAACCAGTGACGAACCCTGAAAAACAGCAGTGAAGGGAAAGAAAGGGACGTTAACTCACTCTGTGCATTTGCAGCTTTGTTGTATTTATTTATTTTGGCAAAACATTCATGGTTTTGCCAAATTATTCATCACCTCCTCCAGTATCCAGTTAGCGATAGTGATAATTAAAATATCTTAGTTTTTTCTTTTCTTTTCTTTTCATTTTATTGTTTTTACACTTTTCAGTTTGTTATACAAGTGACACAAATACATTCTCTAAATCTTCACATTATAAATAATTGTTTACTTGTATGTGGAACCTCAAACTGTGTGGTTCTCAAGTAAATCCTGTAGAAGAGATTCAGACTGAAGGTGAAAAAAAAAACATATGCATGTACACCTCCCTTACAGTTCTTGACCAAGCCCAACATGGTGAGAACTACATAAGTTATTTTTCAACACTTTTTTTTTTTAAATTTTCAAAATATGCCTCCAGATAACAACAAAAGCAATAATTTACAATTAAAGCAAATGCTTTAACATCTCAAATGTCCATTTTATACTTAGTTTCTTTGGGGGTTCAGAAAGCTCTTGTGGGCAACTTCAAGTTTTCCAGATGAATCTCAGGCTTTAATTAACTTTTAAAATTAAAAACTGGGGCTGAATGACAGGAACAACTTGTCAATTTACTCAGATGAAGCAGTAACTATTCAAAAAATACAAACCACAAAAGCAAAAAAAAAAAAAAAAAAAAAAAAATCAGAATGCAAGGATTCAAACAGTATGTAATATGTCCATTTATTGTTACTGCATGTTACTCATAAAACTCAAGAGCAATTGTAGAAACCAGAATATCCCAAATGTTGTTTTGTTTCCATGGAAAATTCAAGGATTTCAGCTCAACTTTTTCATAAGATTTCATTTTTGACAAATGGAACAATATTTCATGCCTCATGTATTGTGTAGTTTCAAATCATATCTTTTGAAAAGTTACTATTAACCAAAGTGGTTACACGTATTGAGTAGAGGATATTTCCACCTGAAACATGGTGGAATTGTTGAGCTCTGACTTTGGAAAATAACTGTTTACTGTAATCTTGTCTTTACCTAAAGACTTCAACAGTGGAAAGAAATGAAAATCTCTCTGGAGGTGAGGGAATACTCACAGAGGAAATCTTTCTTCTGATCCTCAGTCAGTTCATCGAAAACCTCCCAAAACATTTGAACAGTGGACTGTTTGAGACTGTGGAACTCATAAACTGCATTCTGTTCACAGTAAAAACAAACATTAAAAAACATTCTGCTGCAGCTACAATAAAGGGCAAAAAGAGAGAAAGAAAGAAAACTGTAACATGTCTTTATTGAGTGTACCTGTTTGAGTTTTGCCCAGTCACAGACGTCGTGGCCTACCAGCACTCTCTGCAGCTCCTCTGGCCGAAACAGCTTCAGGAGAGGCCGGTCACACACCTGGAAGAAGCCCCGCTCAAACTCCTGAAATGTGCTTTCCACTGATTTGTTGAAAGCGTAATTCACATATGCTTCCACAAACTCCTTCCTGTGTAGAAGATGCATTTTTAAATCAGCAAATGTTTCACTTTGCAGGTACATTTTGATCAAAACGCACCATTTCATCCTCACTTATTTTGACTCGTGACTGCCTTTTCTGGATTTTCAGGATCGAGGTCAACGTTTGCACCATCCCAGTTAATCTGAAAATTAGAGAAGGAGAAGCGATATTACAGCAAAACCTTTGGATTATGAAGCAATACAGCAGGAGTGGAGCGCCGATCATTATTTATGTGAACACTAACCACAAAGTCCTGGTTTTCTAGATCATCATCATCATAGTTCAAGATGCACTGCAGGCTCCTTCAAAAACAAATAAAAAGAAATGTACTATATGTGGACGTATTTCCTCTGCATGAATTGGACTAAATTCTTATATTTGAAGCATCTAAATGTTAAATTTGTAAATACCCAATTTAAAGAAGTTCTTACCGTCCAACAATGGGACTGAACTCAATCATGTCCTCCAGCGTTGGCTCTATGTGGAGCAGCTTTTTGAACAGAGCCAGAGGGAACGTCAAGTATATCATACTTTGGTTGTACAAGGCCAGTCCACACAGAACTCCAAACAGGTGGAAGTTTGCCCTCAGCTCATCTGTTGCCTGCATGAATGAAATTAGAAGCAATCAGTCTCCAAAACTGGATCTCCATCAGTGTCCATCATTTGTGTCAGAAAATTCACTGCCTTAAACAAACACACAAAGTTTCCTTTGTGATCTTACTTTGGAGGAGAACCATGTCAGAGTTTCTGAGTCGTTGAACATGAACATCTCAGATTTTGTTACCACAATGCTGCGAAACAAGTGGTGGAAAAAGTCGGTCATGTAGACATTTGTGACCTTTGTGTCTCCATCAAAATAGACCTGAGAAATAAACAGTTTCAGATACTTAGATGAGCGCCGTTACAACGTGGTTTGGCTGAACTTTGAGCCACAGGCTAAAATATGAAACTCACCACCAGTGGTTTCCTGAAGTCGCTTGGATGAGCAGCAGCCAGCTGTGCGAAGGCGTCTTCCACAAGTGACGCTCGTCTCAGATGCAATTCAAAATAATCCGGCTTCTGTACGGGAACATAGCCGAACGGATAGGTGAATTCCATTACAAACCTTGGAGGCCCCATGTGGTCCGTCTGAATTTGAAAGGAATTAAGAAAAAAAGAAAAAGAAGGAAAGGAAATTGTAAATAACACTTTGTATGATATTTAGAAGATATTCTACAAACCACCTAATTTATAGACATTTGGTGCAACATTATCCTTAATTTACATGAATATAGAAAATACCGACATGTAATTCCTAAAAGAGTGGGAAAATTTGTTCCATTAAAGAAAGAAAACTACCCAATGGTGACTGAAATAACTTAAAACTAACAAAAGAAATAACAAATGATTATTTACTGAAAATCAACTGATGAAAAGCACACATTTCTCTTGAATTTTAAATAAATAAAAGAATAACAACAATGGCCTGGACAAATTAGTTGGAATTCCTAAAAAAAATATTGAAAATAATGTGACCATAGTGACATGTTAAACTAAAGTGTGTCCTGTCACTGTCATCACAAGTGCCTTCAGTGTTCGGTCAATCCGTCTGAGTAACGGGTTAAAAGTCCTTCATCTTAGGTGTGTTGGTGTTCACCACACTGAACATGGACCAGAGAAAGCCCAGTTGTCAGGAGATCAGAAAGAACCATCTAGACAAAGATGCTGAGGTAAAGGTGAGAAGACCATCTCCAAGCAGCTTGATGATCCTGTGACTACAGTGGGAAGTTTCAGTCAGAAGTTTAGGGTTAGTGGGACTGCAGCCAACCTCCCGTCTCTTCTTCTTCTTCTTTTTTTTTTTTGCCTATTGAATCTCTTAACTACAGCTGCAATGTGTGACTTCAATTTGTCAGTGTTCATTAAATTATTTATGACATTTCAAGTTATTTCAGTGGGTTTTTGTTTTCTTTAGTGAAAAATTACCATCTGTAAGTCTTCATTTACTATTCAGTCATGTATTAGAGATACCTGATTTTAAAGCTGATTAAGGATTTTATATGTTCAGTCTTGTTGTAATGTAATATTTTTCATGTATTAATTTTTTTTACAGCTGGAATAGAGAGCTGTTCAAGATGATAAAAAGTCATACAATGGGCTGAAAATGTTCGTGAAGTTGAGGTTAGTTGCAGGTATTCTGTGGATTTTCCACTATCAGACTATTTTCTTCTAAAACAGTTTTACTTGAATTATTCTATTATTGACAATATTAAGTATCAAGCATTTTCCTCTAGGCCTCCTAAACCTGGCAATTTTTGAAAAATTTCAGAAAATTTTAAGTCCTCCCTAAAGCCTCAGCTGCAGAAAGGAAGCTAAAGGTAGTAGCTTTAGAAAGACATTATATAATAATATGTTATACTTAGTGTTTGCACATTATGAGCTGCAGTGGAAGCAGATTAAAGAGTTGTAAAATCAAATGATCAATGATTTGGCAGAAGACTTCAGGCCCAAACCATTACCCACTTTGTTGAGACAGAGATGTAAATGTGTGCAACACTTTCTTCTTATTATTTTTTTCAAATCCATTTTTATATAAATGCAACAGAAAATATTACATAGTGAAGCTTTGGAATGGAATGGCTAAAGTGTCAAAATTATTTTATTTCAATATGTCAATCTTATAACAAGACAAAAATCTTTATGTAAAGGAAAGCAAATAATTTACAAGACAAATAAGTGAAAACCTCTTTACGCTCTCAACAGTCTGGTTTTGACATTAAAGCTACAGTTTAAGTTACCTGAGTCCATTTTGTGTATCCGTCTAAGACCAGTTTCTTTGTCTTTAGATCAAACACAAAGGGGAAGTTAAAGATGAGGATTTGCTGGTCATCCTGAAGGGAAAAAAAAACATTTTATGTTTACTTGAATGTTTAAAAAAAAGTTTTTACATGTATGAATGATATAAACAGTAACGTTGGTTATTAGAGAGTGGAGCTACTGACTGGGCTGTCGTCCTGAGAGGAGACCAAAGTCCAGTTTTTGTTGTTTGCTTTGATTTTTGAAAGCCAAAGCTGCAGCTCTTCTTGAAGAAATATTGGGTCAATCTCTGAGCAAAAAGTAGCTTCAGGAATTTTCTTCTTCCTTTTGTTGACCTTTCAAAGAGATAAATGAACAGAAGATTTGTAGGACTTAGAGACTTTTTGAAGACGATGTCACGTGGTATGGGCTTGATACGAACATTGTGCAGAATCTGAAGAACAAGCAGGAAGTTCCTGATGGAGATGCGACAAACAGGAAAACAGAGCAGGACCGCTGAGAGGGCCTTCTTCCACATCTTTACATGTCTGCGCAGGGAGGAGGACGACAGCGAGGACCACCAGTCCTCTGAAAGCAGACAGCAAGAAACAGAGCACTATGTTGAAATGAAGCATAATCAAAAATATAAAAACAGTTGAATGTAAATAGAAATGGCTCCTTGTCAGGTACCAATGAAAGCATTTTGCAGTCACGTTTTTTTGTTCTTTATGTGTTTCTTGCACTTTCTTCTGAGCTTTGTTTTTGTTAAAATTTGATTTTTTTAGACATTTTCCTTCCCTTGCTTAGATAGTGTGCTGTTGAAGACATTTTTGCTGTTAATTTGAGGATGTTTACAAGCACAAGCAGTAACTGAGCTTTCCAAAGTTTGAGCAGCATCCAAAACAAGACGTCGAATCCAGACGAGCTGTTGAGAAGTTGAGGATGTGTGGAAGGAAACAAAGGGAAGCTAATTTCAAACAATTTCTTCTCTCACTCCTCACAGGGTAGCACTTGAACAGCTGAAATGGACACAGGAGGGATATTGGGCCATGGCCGCAGGGACATTTTCCAGACTGTCTAAATTGATTTCAGACAACACAGATGTAAAAAGACTGCAGACAGAGTGGTAAGAGTCAAGAACAGACTGCATTGCTTGTTAACACCAGATGTTGGCACTATCCTGGGTGTGTTCGTGTGAAGGAGCATCTCTGCAGGCCAGATATTGAACTACTGGCTGTGTATTTCTCTTCATAATGCCTAGAAAACTTGGGTTATGTATGATGTGAGGTATCATCATCAGTTCCGCATACAGCTTTATCTGCTTCAGTACCTAAAATGTGCAGGTTTTCAGCAGAGAGCTTCAGAATGACAGCGGCGACCTTCTCAGCAAGCCTCAAGCTCTGTTGCCTTTTATGTTTCTGAATTGCGCAAAGCAGCTCATTGAGAATCAGGAAGGCCCTCAGCCCTTCAACTCCCACTGGCGTCTCATCAAGAGAGTGAAGCAGCTGGAAAAGAACTGTTTCCACCTGTTGACACAAAAAGTAACTGAGTTAGGTTAAAAGAGTAAGCCTCCATTTCTTGCTTGTTAATTATTAATCAGATAATAAATATGTCTGTTTACATTTCTGATTCCTACCTCTGTTAAGATAACATCCTTCTTCACTAGTTTCCCAAAAACACTTGCAGCAAGTGACAAGTCCAAACCAGAGTACAGTGGGGATGTTTGGAAATGACTGTCTTTTCTGAGAGGAGAAAGAAAACGAGCTCAATGCTTAGCTGATATGAAAAAGTGGTAATCACTTGGGTGAACGATGTGTGTACCTTCGATCAAGAAAGCTTTGATTCATTAAGGATGCAGAGGAAAACGTCCAGTGGATTTCCCTGTGAAGGTTTCATAATATTTAGGTAGTACTGTTAGCATCACTGAAGTCATTATACTCATCACAGTCGTAACTGTTCATCATATTAATCATTCGTATTAAATTTTTACTTACTGTTTTATCATTTTCCACAGCTTTGAATCACATTCAGAAACCCATTCATCCACCTTATTTTCAATAGGGTGCAGTGTTATGTTGTCTTTTGTGGCACTGTTTGACGCACTGTGAACGCCCTGTGAAAGCATCGGGAAAAGAGGAACTCATGTTTAATGTACAGAAAGTGCTCGAAGGTGTGATAAATGTTCAAATAAAAACACATAAAGCAATGTGTTGTGCTTCTTGCATTTGCGCTGGTACCTCCTGAGGCATGCACATTGCAAATGAACTGTTGCATCCGGCGTAGATGTTTTGAATCATGTGACCATTTGTGTTACCTAGAATAAAAATAGGAGAAAGGGATTTAATTCATTTAAAAGAAAGAACTGTAAGGGTCACAGTATTTTAAAAATGCCGTGGATGTTTCTTCAGTGGTTTGAGATTTCAATGTTTCTTCATAGCTTCATGTGGCGTTCCCCAAGGTTCAACTTTAGGCTCTGCTCTGTTGTGCATTATGCTGTATAGTTAGTGGGGAGCATGACGCACTCCTCGACGGCAGTGGGAATGGGACAGTTCTGGAGTTTCACGGAGAGGTTGAGAAGGCAGTGAATACTGTATGCTTTTAAATTTTTCACCCAGTTTCTGGATCTTTGGGAAGTTCCTAACTGCAGCTTTAATACCTGCATCTGCGTGAGACCCCCGGTCACTTTCTAAAGAGAGCCAAAGTAGTGGCTAGTTGTGGTGGCATGGCCAGACATTTTCTCTACCTCTCTCTGAGTGAGACTGGCATCCTCACTATCAGATTTTTCAAACATTTTACAAGTAATGCCACTAGTTTTATATCTTCAGGTGTTTCTACAGTTATTCTTGATGCTTTAACTTTAAACCTCGCCTGCATCTTCTGTAATCCATAGCAATCCATACCTGACTGGTATCAAGAGGCGACGCACCTTTTGTTAACTTCTGCTTCTCTTTCTGTTTACATTTGCTTATCGATGTATGTGTGGACAGCTGGCTGCAAAGCAAATTGCTCTTTGGGCATAATAAAGATACCTTGAACCTCGAACCTGTCACATTTTCACTTTCTATGGCCTACGTAAACTGGAAACAAGCAGGATGGAAGCAGACTGTCCCCCCAAACCATAACAAATACTGATCCCACCAATCCCTGACAGGAGAAGGGCTTAGAGGGGTGGAGAGGTTTGGTAGAGTTCATGAGGGGGCATAGAGGGAAGCTAGCTGTCTGTGCTTTGTTGATCTTTTGTTTCAAATATCGATAGATGTGACATCATCCACAGTTTGTTTACCCTGACTATAAATATAATGCTTTAAAAGTCTTGAATTAGTTGTAAAAGTACTTACCATGTGCCAGTTGGACTGGTAGAGGCACAGATGGATGGCTCTCGTCTCCACGCCCCAGCTGCCCTTGATCATTACACCCAAAGGAGTAGATCTTCTTTGAGTCTGTCAGCACCAGTGTGTGATATCTGATGGAGAAAATAACAGCACAGGGATCATCTTTTGTTGAAATTTGTAGTTCTTTCTGATTGGAGATTTCAACTACTTTAAAACTGACTTGAATTCTTTGTAATTATTTTCTTTGTCTTTTTTAAACGGCTTGGATGAACTCGAGCTGGGTGAACAACTCATTATATTTGCATTATAATTTTATTTCAATGTTTAATTCTGTTTAAATTCAGTTTAGGCTTTCATGCAGTGGCTTAATATGCTTAAACAATCACAGCTGAGTCCTTGGCACTTCAGCAAACACAAGTATCAGGTTGCACAATCCCTTTGGCTCCTTCTGCATTTGATGAGCTCACAGGTGGGTGAATCATCTGCTCATTTGGGCTCGAGCTGGCAGAGCCCCATGGATAAGGGCCTGGGCACCAGGTGCTCACCAGCGAGTCCTTTCCTAAGACATGGTTGCAGGGTGTGATCCTGGTGACCCATGACCATGTGAGTGATACTGGGCTGTTAGTGTCGCCAGGGACCAGTTTTCTTTGGGAGATCTTACGAAGGGCAATCACCCTCATAACATCTCCTAGGATTACTGAAGTTCAGTCATATCAGTCATTATATCTCTCAGGTGGCCTGGGAGCTGAAGGAGGTGTGTGACTGAGGAGATGAGTGGTGAGTGTATGTACTCACCACTTTATTAGGTATACCAGATGAACCTAATAAAGTGGCAGTTGGGTGGCCAGGGAGTGCATGTAGAACTAGTTGTGAAGTGGCCTTAAAAAATGAATTGACCTGAACTGAATTAAACTCTGCCTTACCTTCCACAAACAATCTTAGTAGTTTTTGCTCCCCAGAGCTCTCCAACAAGACGTGGACAGAGTTCATCTCGTAATGAGTTGTGTCCAAGCTGTCCGTATCGACCAGAGCCAAATGTAAACACAGCACCATCCTGAAAGCAGCAAAGTGTGCTCTACAATCCTTTACTCATTTAATGATTTACATATCTGTGCAATCTGCACTGAATAATCACTGGTTAAATTAAATGCTAAATTTAATACACATTTGTCTGCTAGGGCTTAAGACAAACAGTTGTTTTTTCCTAAAAACAAGGATGTTTTCAAACATCTAGTCCATTTTAGATGATGAAAAAGAGAACAAAAGACAGACATGTCCCTAAATCCTGAAGGAAAAAAACTCAGTTAACACGGTAAATGGTCGGAATTGATCCTGATCCATTTTCAGTTTTAACAAGATTTTATGAAGAACTACTGTGTTTTTTAAGCCATTTACAAAACAAACAAACAAACAAAACCCATGGAATACATTTTACTCTGTTAAATTTTTAAACTCTATATGGGGTATAAAGATTTTTTTTTATTCCCAACAATAACACACCAAGTAACATATGGGAGGCATGCTTATATATATATATATATATAAATATATATATATATATATATATATATATATATATATATATATATATATATAACACTGATTTGGATCTGCTGTTTGTTTATATATTTAACTATTTTTTTGCATATTCTGTATGCTTCCAACTTTTCGAATTCCAAAAATTAAACATAGAGAAATTTATTTATTTATTTATTTTTGAAAAGTAGTTTGGCTGAACACAGAAAAATCTTCTAAAATGATTTATAAAAGCCGCCCTTCTTGAGATAATTTTGCTAAAGTTTGACGATTTTATTTTCATCAGACTGACCTTTGTTAAAACTGCAGTGTGATCACATCCAGAGGAAATAAAAACAGTTTTCTTCATGTTCAGGTAATGAACTGGAGTTGGTAAATGTCTATCTGTGAAAATATATGTTTACATATTTAAAACAAGCATCAAAAGAAGAATTTAGATAAATGTATTAGGAAAAATGCATAGATATCCATCAAACAACTGAGATATTTAATTTTAAAAAAAGAAACAACTGCTCAACATTTTCTTTATGAATATAAATACTCCATTGCAAAAAAGCAAAAACAAAAAACCTTCAAATGAGTGTGTGGTTCAGTACAGTCCCCCGATGTGAGTTGACTTCCTGATAGCCGCTGAAGTAACTAATGTGCAACTAAACAATTAAAACCCATGAATATACTAGAAAACAGTAGTTGAACAGTAGTCCACTGAATTGACCACTATCCATGAAAGAGTTCAAATTTCATTACATTACCTCCCGTGTCCCCCAGTCCGAGCTGTCCATAATCATTTCTTCCCCAGCCAAGCACACCTCCAGACACCGAGAGGGCGAAGCTCTGCTCTCCCCCTGCTGAGACCTGAACCAGAGGCAGGGCTGACAGACATCGGAGGTGTTCAGGGGAAGTGGTCCCAGACTGTCTCTTCCCCAGACCCAGCTGACCCCTGGAGTCCTGGCCCCATGCAAACACCTGTCCATCTGGGGGAGAAACGCAAAGGTGGTATTCCTAAGGACATTTTCGTGACTGCTTTGGAAAATGTTACCAGGTGAAGAAAAGATCATAAGACGTTAACCACACATAAAGGAATTGGATGGCATGCCCAGAGGTTCAGAGAGCAGGTTACTGATAGCTGTTACTTTATCAGTGATAAAGAGGCGAAGGCTTTTGTGGATAGATTTACGGCAGTCAGAGGAGGTGACGGATTCAGCAGAGTGCTGAAGGAAGAGAATATTTCTGTTGAAATGAAACTACAGATTTTCAAACCTTTTTCCACAAAAAGCACACTAATACTTTATCTAATATGTTGTTAAGTTATGTTATATACCATCTAGGCTGTCATGTTAATGTAAAAGAACATTATGTAAAATATAACTTAAACACCAAGGTAACTAAAAAATAAACATTACAAAAGTGGCTCTCCTATATAAATCCCAGTCAATAAAATGAAAATGCTTTAGCAATGAAAATAACTGACTGTTATGGTGAATGTTGCAGCAGATAGGACTTGTGGGACAGTTATTTCTTTTCCTTTCATAAATGATGTACCAGTGTTTTCTGTGATAAAGGAACTAATTAAGGAAACAGCTTCATTGTTTTTCAGTGCTGCCACATATACTGCCAATTTCCTGAAAACAAAACAAAACATTCAATTGGACTCTGTGAAGTTGTCTCTAAAACTCATCATTGACTGGGTCTGTCAGGTCCTGCTGGACTTTTGAGGGTACATTTATACTGAGTGATCTCTTGATATTTCTGACTACGGTCTGTTTATTAGTGTTATAATTAAGTGTACCTTTGGTCAATGCCAGCGTATGCTGGCTCCCACAAGCAACCTGAGTCACGGGAATGTTATGGAGAGCTCCTAGAGAGCTGAAACAACAGAAACCACCTTAAATATTTGTTCTGATATTATCAAAGTGGATTATGATGAAAGACTGGCATTAATATGTGTGCTCACCTGGCAGTGTAAGGAGTGTGAGTTGTGTCCACGGACAGAACCGAGCCTCTCTCAGACAGCAGTATCACCACATCATCACCACAACTCACAGCCTGAACTTTCTCCTGACATTTCACAAATTCTGCAAATGGGCAGATAGCAGCAGATCATTAAAGGATAAAAAGAAAATGTAACCTCACCACATCAGCTTCATCAAAGACTGGCACATTAGCGATGCCTACTGTATTTTCCTCTCGCTCTTCTTCCATCTTCACCCTCATTCGTGCGAACAACGAACACTTCTCCACTCTTCTTGATGAAGGCGAGCACATTATGACCCACGCACAGATCTGCAGTGCGGAAAGTGAGGTTTAAAAGTCTAACTCCATCATTATTTGGCACAGCCGGGCTATTTTTCAGGCGGAAGCTCTGCCAGTACTCCTCTCCCCACGAAAACATTGTGATTTCTGCAGCTCCACGGAGCTCACGGGTGACTTTATAACTCAGGTATCAGAAACGAAACTTAACTGGCACATGACTGTGATGTGAGGAAAGGAAAACAAAACTTTGACACTTGGATGAAGTGAAAATGACACACCCACTGAGTCACATGAAAATGAAACTGTAAACTTAACAGCTGTTTTTTTAAAGCAAAATTAAAACAGTAAAAGAAAAGAGAAAGAAAATAACATGTCCCTTACTTTTGTGTTTAAGACTAGATGAGCCTCACCTGAGATCAGTTCAAACTGGTCTACTGCCACAGATGGGCCTTCTTTGTTGTTAAATTACAGAAACTAAATAGTTTCTTACATAAAACTATTAAAGACACATTATTATTATTAATTCCTACACTAACTTCAGTTTATAAGAGGATAGAATATGAATAAAACATTCACAATTTTTACAAAATAGGATCAGCACGAGTATGATATTTTCAAATGATCACAGGTATTTCAGAGTTTGTGGCAAAATTGGCAGAGAAGATTTGGCCAGTTTTTCAGAGGCGCAACCCACACACTCAGCTCTGCTGCTCATCCCACAAATACATGTTCATTACAAATGTGGCACCATTTAAAAAGGAAATAAACAGGTTTTCCAACAGTATATGATTTATTGCCAAAAAGCATTGTTACAACAAAGAAATAATCTGCCAAACATGAATATCCTTACTTGTGCTATGTTTGTATCATTAATTTATTATCTGATACTGATTTAGTATATGATATTTATACACAAATCACACATTAAAATATTCAAGCTGTATTTCTTATTGTGAATTATGTTGCTATTTCCAGACTGTGCACATCATTTCATTGTTGTAATGCTTTCATGTATGTAAAGTGACAAATCTAGAAAAAGAGGAGGATCTGGGGTTTATCTGTCAAGGTGGACACATCACTCCATCCCTCACTGACTATAACTGGTAAGCTCTAGCTGCCAGGATTAAATTCAAACTAAAATCACTTACAGGGTGACTGTATGGTCAGCCTCCAGCTGCCGACAATCTGCTCAGTCAGTCTTGTGCTTCTTCAGGATCACTTTCTCTCTCTCTCTTTCTGTCATATGACCTGTGTTTTCAACTTTTATGGACATCAGTCCAGACTGACTCACTTGTGGAGGACTGAGCTCCCAAATGCTGACAGAGCAGGAGTGTCCCTCTCCACCTTCAAGGCTCTTCTAACAACATCTCCTCACCTAACATGTCTGACTTGCTTTACTCTGAGCTTACCATGCTTTCTGCTGGTCCTCTGTCAGTTTAAAAGACATATAACTTAATAGTGACACCAAGACTTATTACTATACAAAGTTAATATGTTGTTCCTGTAAGTTGTTTTAAATAAAGATGTCTGCTAAATACCTAAATGTAACAGAAAAAGAAAAATGATCCTGACTCAATTTACATCGTTTTAGCCTACTTGATAGTGATCACCATTAAACAGTCCATGTTGGCACCACAGAAGTATTACAAATCAAATCAAATCATAGAAAAGATGTCACATCATCCATGTAAAGACATATGAGCAACATTATAAACAAAATACGATCAATAAAAGACAATTACAGTGTGCACTTCTTGGACCCAATAGGCCTTTCCTCTGTAGGATCTGGTCATGTGACCATATTTATTCTGAATAAACATGACCAAACACACAAAGGCTTTTTTTTAAAAAAAAAAGTAAAATGTATTTCACAGTAGCAGAGTTCAGACATATATATCATTTATTAACAATTTTGGTTTGGGTTAACTTAAATAATGATACATTTCTGACCAATATGAAAAATGGACATTTCAATGAAACATAAATCCTAGACTGCTACAACTTCTCTGCAAACTATTTATGTACACTTTTAATTTCACACTTGATTAAATATATACACATATCACACATTTTCTTTATCGTCCTGATCCTCTAACTGTAGCTCCAAAGACTGATCTGTGGTCAGCAAGTGCACTGCTGGAAAGTAAAATGTGAAATCCCATGCTCAGTAGAGATGCAGTGAACAGTCAGAGTAAAGTGCTGATCACTGACAGATTTTCCTGTTGATGCTCAGGGCCTCCATCAGTTTAGTTTGCATGATCTCCTTGGTTGAGTACAGTGGCAGCAACAGGGTGGAGTAACATGTATGTGTCTCAGGGTAGTACTCGTCGTGTGGGGATTCGCCGGCAGGATAAATGTTAATATTCATCTTGATCTTGTCCAATCCGGAAATGGGGACCCGTTCAAATCCTGTCACAAACCCTGAAAGAGTAAGTCAGAGATTATCAGTGAGCTTGTGAAGTCAGAAAAGGTCACAGCTTCTAACCAAGTACGTTTTCAAATGAAAAGCCAGCTCTAAGGTTAGTAAGGTCACAGGCCAAGCAGGTACCAGCTACACCGACACTGAGTTTTTATAGTTTTGTTATTTTATCAGAGTTCAGTTTTGCTTGTACTGTAAGACATGAAGTGAGGGTCACAAAGGTTATCATTGATCTTAAATCTGTCCCTTCTCCTGTATCTCTCTTCATATCATCAATGATTACTCAAAGTCAATTCCGCTCTCAGCACACGATAGTCGACTAAATATTATCAGTTATGGCAATCACATATAGTTTTTTATGTTGGTTGTGCATACCAAGAAAATTCAGATCTAAAACACAGAGGGGTGCTTTTTTCCTATACTTTCTCTATAAGTGGGAACCATCCAGAAGAATTGCCTAAAAGTCAACTTTGTATCATAAAACAGCAGCTTGGACAGATTCCAGGGATTACAGTAGCTAATTTGCAGTCAGTTTTGTTTAAAATTTCGTAATTAATAGCATACTCACAGAGGAAGGCTTTCTTCTGATTATCAGACAGTTCATCAAAGACTTCCCAAAACATTTGTATCTTGGGGTGGTCAACGTGGTACTGCCCTTCATAAACTGTGTGCTAAAAACAAGGAAACATGTTGTGAAATGTTGGTATGGTTACCAAAAGCTGTAAAATGTCACAGTAATTTACAATATTCAAACCAGGCTCATGAGGGTGCGACAAACGTGCTTCAGAGAAACCACAGGTACCTGTTTCAGCTGGTCCCAGTCTTGGAGGTCTTTCCCCACCAGCACTTCTTGCAGTTCCTTTGGCTTGAAAAGCCTCACCAGAGTCTGGTCACACACCTGGAAGAAGCCCCGCATGAACTCCTGAAACACTTTCTTCACTGATGTGTTGAAGGCGTGATTCACGTAGGCATCCACAAACTCCTTCCTGTTCAACCCCAGCAAGAAATTGGGTTACATACATTTTTTTAAAGAAATTGTTATCTGTTCTATTGGCTGATGGCTTGAAAGTTTATTTGTGGCAAATATTTATCTTTTGAACGCATCCCCATTGTTATATAACAGTAGCCTTTGCGTAACATTGGTTACTGGGGAGCATCAAGGATATGAGCTTTAGCTGACTAAAGATGCCTTCAGTGACTTATCAACACTGATTGCTGATCTGATCAATGGTATCTAATAGTCCTGCAGAGGAAACCTACAAGATATCTTCCTATTCAAACTAAATGGATAGTAAAGCTCCACGAGGCTCTGAGCTGATCCAATTAAAATAATACACCATGGCACTGCTGTACACAAGGAAATCCCAGCTATACATCATAGGGCATCAAACTAATGCTGATACCAATACCAATACTAATACTTCCTGATTTCACATTTTATTTCAATTAAAGAAAATTAGCAAAGAGTAGAGTAATACATGCTTTCGTGGTCCTTACTTGTTTTTACTTGTTACGGGTTTTGCAGGATTTTTAGGATCAAGGTCAACATCTGTCCCGTCCCAGTTGATCTTCAATGAAATAGAGGACACATCAGTTCTTTGAGAAATAAATGATAAACTGATGGATGCCAAGTTAAATCAAACAGCAACTTGTATTTTAAATTTTACTGAATATTTCAAAGTTGTTTTTTTTTTGAGACAGAAATGCAGAAATGAACATTCACAAGAAGAAATGGTGCGATAAGTTATTTAAATTAAAATGATTTATTTATCAGCAGCTACTGTTTCATCAGATGGGGACGTCCGTGCTTCAGAGCTCGGGGTAGTAGGTGATAAAGTTTATGCGGTTGCTTTTTGCTGTTGTTTTTTTCCATGTCAAGGATTGTGAGGATGGTATAAAAATGAAATGCATTAGTTTGTTGTACTTTGATACGTGCTGGAAACTGTCCACTTCTGCAAAGACAAGATTCACTATCTTTAACTAACTTTGGTAACTCACACACCGGCTCAGTTCTCCACTCCTAACATTTCACACCACAAATGAATGTCTCTCTGATGTTTCTCCTTATTCTTCTATTTTGATTACTTCACTCCTGTCTCACAGCCAAGGTTCATTTATTTTTTAAGGTCTACAAAGCTCTAAAACAGTTTAAATGTTTTTTTTCCTGCATGTATATAATTTAATTACATTTTTTTTAAAGCCTAGTTCTTTCTATAACTTCCTACACCTTAATCCATGAGGGTTGTTATCCAGCAAGTTGCTCTTTAAGTGAGTTAAAATAAATAATAAAAATAAAACACCTACCAAAAAATCTATGTACAGTTCTTCTATTTCATCGTCTGCACACTCGTCCAGGATATACTGCAGGTTCCTAAAAAAAAAAAAAAAAAGATCCAATACTTAAAGTGAGACCAGAGAAATAAAACCTAAAAGTATACATGTGAGTGATTTAAATGCATAAATGTAAGTTTCTGCTTACTTGCCAACACCTGGGCTGAACTGGTTCAAGTCCTCCAGCGACGGACTCACTCCAAGCAGCTTCTTGAACAGCACCAGTGGGAAAGGCAAGTAAATAATGACCTGGTTGTACAAAGCCAACCCACACAGAACCCCAAAGAGGAAAAATCGCTGGTCTCCTCTCCGTGCCTGACGATAACAGATGATTAAAATCAGAAATGATTGGTTTATGTAAATGATGTGAACCATCAGTCTGTACTATAGAACCTCAGGAAAAATGGGGAAAAAAAAACAGGTCTCACGTTGGAAGGGAACCATGCTAGCGTTCCAGAGTCATTGAACATGAACATCCCAGATTCAGGGGACACCATCTCATGAAAGACTTCATAAAAAAAGTCTTTTACGTTGACATTACTTATGTCAGGGTTGCCGTCAAAATAGACCTAGAGGACAAAATTACAGCAGCTGAATGTTCCAGACGTTCACAGAGCTAAACAAACACAAACATGTTTAAAGTGACTTGGGCTTCGCTCTCTTTACCATAAGTGCCCTCTTGTAGTCTTCTCGATGAGCAGCAGCCAGCTGGTCAAAGGTATCTTTCAAAACCGATGCTCGCCTCAGGTTCAGTTCAAAGAGTCTGGGACAAAAGTCCCAAAATAGATCCATGAAGTCATCCTCCTCCCACAACAGCTGGCACTGTTGAAAAGTTAGTTATACATATATTTGTGTCATTTAAATGACATTTCACATCACTGTGCTTCATATGCAGTTCACATGCATTTCATAACAACACACCTAGATCAAAACAAGACATTTGTGGTGAAAGCCTCTAATGAGGTTGAAGTTACCTGGATGAACACAAAATACAGCCGAAAAACCCTCAGCTTCGCTTGCAGGTCCATCACTAGTGGAAAGTTGCAAAGGACAAGTGGCTCAGCGAGCACCTATTAAAGGGATAAAGACCACAGTTATTTTATGTAAAACAAATTCTTTTTGTCCTGATTTTATCAGGAGAGACATTGACTGAAATGTTACAGAAACAGAAGATTCTTTGTACCTCTCCCCGTGACCTCGCACACCAGAGCGCCATATCATTTAGAAGAAAATCACAACCAAGCATCAAATAAAACTCGCTGTCTGGCAGCCTTAGAGACTCTGTGACCCTGCTGTTGATCTGTAAAGAAAAAAAACACATTTTAGACTAATGTTGTTATTTAGGAGGTAAACTTGATTTAAGTCTGAGATACTAACATTGTACATATTTTGAAGCACTTCAAGAAGGTTTCTGGATCCAGAGTTGTGCGGATCGGGTCGAGAGGATAGGATCACAGAGAGCGCTCGCTTCCACACTTGAACATACCTAACCATGCTGGAAGGCGTCAGCGAGGACCACCAGTCCCCTGAAGATGACAACATCCTAAATGTCCCATTTACAGATACTGTTATCATTTTACAAGTTATTGCCCAGATATCAGTGACAGTACCTATGACATGGAGGCTTTTGGTTGACACGCTCGTCACGGCGGCAGCAACCGCCTCAGCGAGCTCTGTGCTCTGTCTTTGTGTGTGTTTCTGGATCACGTGCAGAAGCTCAGTGAGAACCAGGTAGATCCTCAGACCCTCCACTCCCACTGGATTCTTATCAAGAAGAGGGAGCAAGCGTAGGAGTGCTGCCTCAACCTGGTAGTTTGGAAAGCACAGCAAGCAAACAGCAATAGAGTTGAAGCTTTTTTCAAAAGCCTCACAGCAGTCAGAACTCATAACACTTATGTGAGGGTTATTAAAATGTTCCAAGGGTAAATGTGCAAATCTCAGAACATCATGGAAATAAAGTGGTAATCCTCTGTGGGGAGAAAACACACCTTTTCCCAAACCTTGTAAGTCTTCAGCAGTTTCTTGAATGTCTGTCGCGCCAGTTTCAAGTTCAGGCCATGATACTTCGATGACGTTTGGAAATGTTTATCACTCCTAAGGAAACAAAGACACTTAGTCCACATCAAGTGTTGTTTATGGTTTTTTGATTAGATGCCCCTCAGAATGTGGCAGAGATGATGAAAATAATCTGTAAACCTCTACATCTGCAGACGCCTGCATGTGACATCAAGAATATTTTTTTTCTTTTTCAAGCAAGAACTAAAATCAGGCAATATCATTTATACTGATATGATTTGACTCTAGAGCCTTCCTGCTGTTTTATCAGCAACAGGGTGGGCTCCACAGTTTCACGAGCTTCTGTTCAGCACATGTACACTTGAACCTTAAGGTTTACCATGCAGCGCAACGCTTAATGCCACATTTTTTCGATGACTTTACAAAACAAAAGTGCACAAACTATCAGAGTGATACAAACAAATATAAATAAAAGAAGAGAACAAATAAATAGTCATCAAGCTTCGTACTGATTTTATAATTCATCTGATCATAAATTAACCCTTACAACTCAGAACATTTAGGCTGCATTTATCCATTATTAAGTTAAAACATATAGAGGCTTTAAGAATGTGAAATATAGTGTCTTATATCCTATTTTTCAGCTCGGCCCAGGCAATCTAATTAAATTTTTATCAACTACATGGACATGTCTGAGCAAAAAGTACTCAGAACTTTCTAATTCAGATTTCATTTTTTTTTATTTTACTTCCTATCATCAACTAAATACACCAAAGTTCAAAGTTCACTTTACTCTTTTTACAGACAGAATAACAGAAAAAAATCAGTCTGTTTTGTGGGTTCTGTGCAATTAGTGTTTCTTCCAGTTTAAAAAAATACATGCAATACAAAATTATTCACACTTTTGACCAGACAACAAATAAAATTTACCACGGGTGGCCTCGGGCACTCAACTGTGCAGCTTGAGCTCGTCTACTGCCACTTAATCAAAAAAAAAAAAAAAAAAATCCTACACAGAAAATCTGTTTACCTTTGTTCAAGGAAGCTTTTATTCAGACAGGATGCAGATGAAAACGTCTTGTGGATTTCCCTGCAACGAGAGCAATTTAAGGAACAACATCCTTAAAACATCAGTCTATTTAATAATCTGCTAATGTGTCATACACACTGTTTGATTCTTTTCCATGACTTTGAATCACAGTCCGAGGTCCATTTATCAATCATGCCTTCAAGGCCAGGCTGACTTTTGCAGCTGACAGCATTGGTGTTTGAATCCCTTTGAGTCTTCTGTGAAAGAAACAAGCTGAGCTGATTTTTTGCATCATCAGACCTCTTCCTCGGTGGCTGATGCTGCATCTGGCTGACGTTACCTCATCAGAGGAGCATGTGGCAAATGAGCAGTTTTCTCCTGCAAATATGCTGCTAATTTTCTCATCCCCGCTGGCTGTAATAAGGAGTAAAGAAAATAACCTTTTTTTTTTTTTAATTTTCAGCCACATTTTCATTCGTAAATTCATTTATACCAGCCATGTAGTTACCCTGAGGTAGTTGAACCGGTAGAGGCACAGAAGGATGGCTCTTCTCTCCACGTCCCAGCTGTCCTTGCTCTTGGCAACCAAAAGAGTAGATCTTCCTGACATCCGTCAGCACCAGCGTGTGACATCTGAGTCGAACAACATTTGTATTCGAAGCCATTAAAACAATTTTACATACTACATACTTTTATTTTTTTTTGTTTCTCACAGAAATACATTGAGAAATATTTAAGGATCAAGCCATCTAATCCTTATTATTCAGATAATGACACATTTTATAGCAATAACACATTTTATGCCTTTCAAAACTGCACTGATAGGGAAACATGTTAGACGACAATAAAACAAGAGACAAATAATAAAAAAGACAACTTTTCAAATATGTTGATGTTATTACTCCCTGGGATCGCCAGACAGGTTCATTCATACATAGTTACCTGTCGGCATACATGCATTTATTCATATATGTATATATAATATTGGGAGTGAGAGCAACATCTTTCATAGCTACCTTTAGATGGCTAAACCAGCCTCTTTTCTTTTTTTTCTTGCTGTGACCCATGTCACCACCAGGCTTATGACATCTGGGCCATTTCAGGCCCATCCAACCCACATCATAACCCAAGTTTCACTTCTGATAAAGAAAACTAGAATTTGAGCATTATTGACTCCAGCTAGTTAAATGCTTTTGATCGTTAAACAATTTTGGTGTCTTTTTGTATATATATATTTTTTCTCTGACTCACAGAACAATTTGTTCTGATTTGCCATTAGCAATATAAAATATGATCTTTAACTGTATAAAGTTTTTTTTAACTGAACTATATAAAAAACACAATGATGCTAATAAACTAAGTAACACAGATTTAACACAACTTAAAACATTTTGAACAGATTAAACTTGTTTTTATTGTTCATATCAATATGTTTTATAATAATCAAAGCTCATAATAATCAAAGGAGGCTCAGAAAGGCTGTGTTACAGAGAGGAGGGGGACATACCTTCCACATGCAATCTTGATCACTTTTGCCCCCCAGAGCTCTGCAACAAGCCGTGGACGGAGCTCGTTTCGTAATGAGTTGTGTCCAAGCTGTCCATGCTGACCAGAGCCAAACGTAAACACCACACCGTCCTGAGGGAGTAACCAAATAATCAAGTTCAAAGTTCCACAGTAATTTTGTTCTTAATGTTTATATATTACACTGTGAAGAAACTGCATTCGCTTGGTTTAAATCATATTCAGATAAGGCTGGTGTTGCTCTTGGACCTGAGTTTGTCACAAAAGCCTATTTAGACATTTACTAACTTTGTCTCTAAAACTGTATCTCAAAGTTTTAAAGAAAGAGTAGAGCTTTTATTGTTACTGTAAGGTCAGACTACTGCAATTCCTTATTAATAGGATGTCCTAGAATTATTCCCAAGAAATCCGACAGATCTAAAACGCTACACTGATAATATTCAGCTATGTGGTGGAATATTTAACAGAAAGATATCTGACTAAGGGACTGGCGCAGCTCTGTGCAACAGACAATTATGATTTTGCACAAACCAGAAAACCAAAACATGCAAAAATTATTATTGAGTCACTTTAAGAAGTAACACTTTATCTAGATGTAGGGTCTTACAACTGTATGTTTTTTTTAAATTTAATTGTTAGAAAATGGGAGGTGTTAAAACTAATATTTTTCTTACCAATGAAACAAATGTTTAGGTCACAAGATTATCCAAAATCATTCCCGTGAGTAGAAGGACTACATTTTCTTGTGAGTAACTTTTCATTTTCCCTGTCATGATGGTGTTTAGTATCCAGCTGTTGGCGGTTGGAGGAAATGAAAGGAAAGTTTTCTTTACCTTTGTCAAAATAGCGGTGTGGTCCTTTCCACAAGAAATGTAACAAGTTTTTTTCAGGTTTAAACATTGAACAGATGTTGGTGTACTTCTGTCTGCAGAGAAAACAGATTTTGTCATTAAAATAGTTCATCTTCAACATGCATAGGAAACCACGACTGTCTTAGCAGCAGCACCTTCGGTGTCTCCCAGTCCGAGCTGTCCACAGTCATTTCTGCCCCAGCTGAGCACAGCTCCAGACACGGAGAGGGCGAAGCTCTGCTCTCCTCCTGCTGAGACCTGGACCAGGGGCATGGAGGACAGACACCAGATGTGTTTGGGCGGACTGATGCCGGACTTTCTCATCCCCAGACCCAGCTGGCCCCTGGAGTTCCTGCCCCAGGTGTACACCTGACCATCTGCAGAGAAATCACGACACCCGAGTTTCACTGCAAATCCCCAAACCTGTCTTATTCCTGACTTCTTGAAATGTTACAGTCCTGCCTCAACACTGTTGTAATTTTTCTAATCCCATACCAGAATCAGAATTACTTCATTGTCACTATCGAAAAATAAGGTGCGTCTTTAAAACACACAATAAAACCTATTCACTCAATAAATAATTTACTTAAACTCATAGTGCAGTAAATGCACATAAATAAATAATTAATGTTAAGGAAAAATGGCAAAATACATAATTAATATGAATTAAAAGCATTTATTGCTCAGCAAAGAAGCTGTTTTCACTCTGCTGATCTTTGCTTTAAGACACCTGTAGCATGAGAAGTGTCTTTAGAGACAAATCTGGAGTTTTCAGCTTTTTCCAGGGAAGAGTGCTTTTATGTGTTGTGTTCATTTCTCTTTGTACCACCCAGTAGTACCATGATGGGTTTGTCAATGCACCATTATGGAGCATTTTCTCGAGTGTTTAAAAGTAAAAGAGAACATTTTTAGTTTCTGATGTAGATGCAATACTCTGTATAGATGTCAAATACACAAATACATGCAGGGAGGACATGAATGATATTTTATTTTCATCTATTAAAGTAATGTATGTCAGCTGGAGACTTGCAATATGTAACCTGACTAAACCAGAAAATTGAGACTTACATGCTGTAAATGCTCTGTGATAGGACACTTTAGAGCAAAAATCATGTTATTTTCTTCATTTTAACTAAGTCAATAAATGATAAACTTCATTAGCGCGTGAGTGAAAGTATACAGAAAATATAAGCAAAAGCTAATATTTATGCAAATTAAGTGTATGAAGTATTTGAGTTGGATTCAAGGGTGGATTTGAAAGGATCAATCAGTAGATTTTAGCTGCCTGTCTCTTACTTTTATGGTCATTGTATATTACTCAGATAAACAAATAAAGTTGTACAAAAGCACAATGATTTGAAGAACTACAGATTTTTGTGATTGGTTTACTGACTTTCTGCCCAGATTGCTGCAGATTTTGAAGGTTTGCCTCAGTTGTGCAGAGTTTTGCATGCTGCTTGAGATGTTCTCTGGTTTCTGAATCAATCCGTCTGGTTTTGTCTGCTTTGGAGTTATTCTAGTGTATTCTTGTGACTTATTTTTGCTCTGAAGTGGGTAGCAGTGACCCTGTGTAAGAGGAGAGTGGGAGGGAGGTGAGTGGCTGACTCCGCCGCCTACAAAAAACATTTACTATGAACAGACATATGTATACAAAGACTGGGAAAAAAATTGAGTTTTTGTATCTACATAAATTGTGTAACTTTTGAAAAAAGTTGAAGCATTACAAACTTTTATAACATTTTATAGAAGCGATTGACTATGCTCGAGCCAGACACTGAATACAGCAGCGGTGGTGAATGAAAGTAAAAGCAGTAGATGAATCTTTCTGTTGTAATGAAGTTTATAATTCAAAGGGAAACTCTGTCAAATGACATACAAATATACAGAAAGTGATGGATTTACATTTGCAGTATAGAAAAAGTGTGTATCCACTTGCACAAGGTAGAAATACTGATGCATATTTCACCGTACCTCTGGACAAGACAACTGAATGCTGGTTGCCACAGGCAACCTGGGAGACTGATATGTTTGATAAACCATTCGGGATCCTGAAAGAGAATACAAAAAACCTGAAGTCCTTTATTGCTGTTGCCTTTGAATTGGTCCCAAGATCTTACAACATATTGGGCTAAAGCAAAACAAGACAAAATAAAATGCATCACATGAGATTTTGGAGCAGTTGTAAATTTAAAACCTCACCTGGGTGTGTAGGAAGTGTGAGCTGAGTCCACACAGAGGACCGAGCCTCTGTCAGACAGCAATGTCACAACATCATCCTCACAACTCACTGCTACAATCTTGTCCTTCCATTTGACAAACTCTGACAAAATTCACAACACAACAGTTTAGAGGCTGCTATGATGAAACCCATCTCTGAGTTAACCCAAGGAGCAGGCACAAGGATCGAACTGATACTCACTCTGTTTTCCTCTCACTCTTGTCCCATCTCTGCTCCTGTTAGTGCGCGTCATGAAGGCATTGCCATTAGTTTTGACAAAAGCCAGCACACTGCGACCAGCTGACAGGTCCACGATCCCGTAGGTGAGGTTTAAACGGTGAAGTCCATCATCCCTGTCGGTGTTAGAGACTCCTACGGGCTCAAACCCCTGCCGACAGTCCTCCCCCCACGAATACATGCTGAATGACAGCCGGCTGTCACCCGACAGCTGATTTTTATTGACATCCGGTGAGAATCGGTTTCGTTTTCATTGAGAAACGAAACTTACTGGTCGCTGAAGGAGCCGCGAAACATAACTTAGGCGTTTTCCTGAACAATCAGCTCGTACAAACACGAATCAGCTGATGCGCTTTCTGTTACGTGGGAAACGGAAACCGAAACGATGCATAAAGATTTCTGGCAAATATTCTCCCCAAGATCCGAGGAGGATCCCCCCAATCACACACACACACACACACACACACACACACACACACACACACACACACACACACACACACACACACACACAC
>JAOWBL010040047.1:0-10041 GCA_028564865.1 Zenarchopterus dispar | reverse complement strand
AACAAGTAGGAATAAGCTACAAGCTAGAACCGAGTCAGGAACAAGTCAAAGACGAAACAAGTCAGAGACAAGTTAGTAAGAGGTCGACATTTAGAAAAAAGACAGTTATATGTTTCAATACAATCAACGACTCAGCAACAGAGGAAGAACAATCACTGACAACTCGGTCTGCAGCAAATCAGCTGTCTCAGAAAAACTCAAATATAGCAAAGTCCATAAAACTGTTAAACCATTCAAGAAATGTGTGTAAAGGACAAGAACCAGGGCTAGTTCTAGTTGTTATGGAACCTATGCAAGATTCTTTTTGGTTCCCATGTTTACTGTTACACAGAAATCCTGCGGTCCCTGAACACACCTCCAGAATGTGGTTGAACTGAGCCTTGAGCTCAAAGTAAGGTTTGGACTTGACGATGACCTTCCTCAGGGTCTTCTGGAGGGTCTGGACTCGAGCTTCGGCGTCCTGGCAGAGCTGAGTGACCCGCTGGTGCTCGTGCTCGCTCCGAAGGCGCTCCTCCTCTGCCTCGTTCACCTGGGCAGCACAGGCAACCGGACAGAGATAAAATAATGAAATAAAGCTGGAAAAACCAGCAGGCTGGCTTCGTGGTTAGTACTGCTGCTTCCCAGCACCAAGGCTGGAGGGTTCCAGGTGCTTCCACCTGTAGTGAGCTGGGACAGACCCCGAACCCGAGGATGACGTGAGCATAGAGAATGAATGAATTTTAGAGGGAAAACTTTAACATTTTAACTTTAATAGCTTGAAAATTTGTGAGAAACAAACCTCACACATTTAGACAATAAATGTGAAAAATAGTAAGAACAAAATGAACATTTCAAAGATATAAACTGTCAAAAGAAAATTCCTAAATCCTGAGTCTATAGTCAATATTTTTGAAACAAAAAAATCAAAAACCAAAATATACTTTGGGCTTCTGGAAGCCTGACATACTGACCTATCGTCAGAGATGGTCCACATGTGACTCCGATTCAGATAGGAAGAACTTCGGTGTTCTCATTCAGTTGTGTTACAGTGTGAAGCGCCTCGAGGAAACTTTTGTTGTGAATTAGCGCTATATAAATAAAAGTGAACTGAATTGAACTGTGTAATAATGAAGAGGGCTCATTTCATTTCTCCACTCCTGCTGAGGCTGAGCTTGGGGCTGGGGCGCCCTCTTGTGGCTGCGGGGGTTCTCTACATCTGAACAGTCTGGAAACAGACAGAAACAACTGTCCCAGGACTTTATTTCTCAGTCTCCTTCATTCTTTCAGACAGTGATGGAAACGATAGTCCCAATGAGATCTCTTTGTCTTAACTCTGATATCATCCCAAGCCCAGCTTTTATTCCTGAAGTTCTGTTTGAAGGATGGCTTGTCAGAACCATTACCTTGGCTGTGGCGTGGTTCAGCATCTCCTGCCATGTTGGGTCCATGGTGTTCTTGTCGGCCAGGAGGCCCTGCTCAGCCACGTACACCATCTCTCTGGCAGCAGTGTGCATGGACACGGCCCTCTCGTACCTGAGCGCTGCCTTCTGGGTTTCCTGTTGGGCCTGTGGAATCAACAATAAACAAATTTAGTAACTGAGAGCTTCCTCCTGGGTTACTGGACCTCTGAAAGGAGGCCTAGCTTGGCTGGGACCCACAGTTGATTAACCCACTGACCACAGGCCTATACCACTTGAGCCACGGGGTGACCAAACCCACCCGGGTGATCCCGAGAGCGGCGTGCTGAGCGACAGCGAGGCTCAGAGCAGATCCACCTGTCCTTGTTTCAGTTAGTCAACTTGGAAGGATCCTGAAATGACCCAAGGTGAAGGTCGCTCAGCCGGAGCCAGCTCCTACTGGAGGTAGCAGTCAGTGAGTCAGAGGAAGTCCAAGCTGGTGTGGTCTGGGTGGTCCTGGCTAGCAGCTGTCATCCAGAGGTGAAGATAGCTGCTTCAGGCAGCTTTGCTAAGCTTCCACTCTGAACCCTTCCAAACCAACCCAGAACTGATCACAGTGGTCTGAGTACAGGTCACGGGACATCAGGACACACTCTTTAAAACAAGAACCATCTCCAAATATGAATGACTGTGATCCGTTACGTCTTTGATCACAGTTCAGAAGTCAATACACCCATCAATCAAACCCGATGAACATCTGAAACATCTGCTCCTCATGTGCTGACCTCAGGCTGATCATCGCCTCACACACGTACCTCTTTGGCCAGCCTGCGAGCTTCGTAGTAGGGCCTGGCCTTCTCGATGCAGGCGCCGAGCTGACTGCCCTGGGCATTGAGCTTTCGGGCAGAATCGGTGAGGATCCGCCGGTAGCTGGACCGAGCATCCTGAGGAGAAAACAAAGTCAAGTGGATTCAGTCTAAAATGGACCAAGAAGCTGACCTGAGATGACCAACAGAAGATGCAGCCTTCACACCAACTTCATCATCTCAGTTTGGTTGCCAAGTTACCACCAGGTTAGATTTAACTCCTAATTGATGAGAAAAAGAACCCCAACTTGTTTACAAACTTTACTACCCCCTGGTGGCCATTTGGTTTCAGACTTGCTCCATTCTCTCCTCTCCTCAATATGAAGATGGCTGTACAGTTTCCTGAACTTAAGTCATTCACATCTGTAAACATCAGCCTCGGAACATTTGATTTGCTCTTCTGAAAAATCCTTAAAAGCCACTTTTAGTTTTGTCTGAAAATGAAACCTTTCTGATATCAGAATAGTCATGGGAAGAGATATCCAAAGTTTCATGAAAATCAGTTAAACAACCTCATCTCTACCTTCACGTTTAGATTTTTGAAATGTTTGTGTCAGAAACCAGCTGGAATGAAAGGGTTTGGTCTGAGAGCTTGAGAGGCATCAGAGAAAGAAATGGTTTTTATTTTAGTACCTACAGTTTCTCCAACACCAGCTCAAAGGCATATGTTCTTAATGAAGTGCCACTAAGAGATCTGGGCTTCTGAATGATGGACAGTTTTGGTCAGAATCATTGATTATTACTGATTATACAGATCTATCTTCAAAAGCCTTCAAATATCCACTGGAGACTTGTGTCCTTCACACAAAACATACATGAACTACGAGCTCCTACACAGCTGGAGTAGCTGGATGTCCAGAGCCCCGGTGGTCACTAGACGCTCCAAAGATACAAACTCATTTTCTATTTCCAGTATTTGTGGAAACATAAAATAACAGTTTCATTTTTAGTCCCTTAAATAAGAACATTTATCATAAATTTGGAGTTACAAGTTCATGGCTCTTCATTTTTTTCTTTTCTTCCTAATATGCCATCATGTTAACTCAAACTGTTGAACTCAAACTTTAAACTATTTGTGTTTAGTGTAGCCCAGAATGTGATATCAGATACCAAATAAGAAGGTAAAACAAATCACAGTTCTGAAGGAAGATCTACACATCTGATGAAGCAGCATTTCCTGAGCCTGGTCCTCGGGGATCATCGTCCTGCAGGTTTTCGATGTTTACCTACTTCAGCTGATACAGATGACTGTCACTAACAAACGTGTACACACCTTGATGTTTCCTTGTTTACACCAGGTTTGGTAAAACAGGGAAACATGTAAAACATGCAGGATCGTGTGCTCCGAGGACCAGGGTTGGGAAACACTGACTTAAAGGGTATTTCTGAATATGTTAATGGGTTTACCGTCAAAAACCCACAGTGCTCCACCAGGGCTGTCAGGGGAACTGAAGTGCTTCAACCATGTCAAAAGTACATCTAGCCCCTTGCCAGTAGGTCACTGTTAACTAGCTGTTCTGGATAACTAAAACGGGACATCAGAAGATATCCTACAATAGAACTCATAGCATTTTAGAGACTATATATGACTTAGAGTGGAGTAGTGACGTAGCTGACTATAGGAGTCTTTTGGATTTTAGGACCAGCTACAGAAGTAGGATGCTTTAAGACTTTAGAGAATGGACACGGCTGTACAAATATTACTTCTACAGAAGTATTATATATTACTACAGAAATCCTATCTTTCTTTGCTGAAAGGGAAATTGTTTTAGAAAATAACTCTATTTGTCATTATTGTAAAACTAGGATTAACATATAATAAACCAGACTCGTCACCATCTCGAGTGCAAACATCTTAAGTGTTCCTTTAGGTTCCTCCACATCCAGACAAAATCTTACGTATGCAGATATGCTATATGTTAGTGTCCAGAGGTCATTATTGGAGGATTTCTTTTTCAGGATTTCTTTGAATTCCAGACTCTGGGGTGTTCAAACACTGAGCTCCTGACATTAGACCTTCACCCCACTGGAGTTTCACAAACAAACCCGAGGATGACAGGACAGAACCCCCACCGCCCCAGGGAGCTGGACTGGACCTGCAGAGATGTTTGATCCACATTCTGCTGCCCAGACTGATAACTGTGATCAAACAGCAGCTGCTCTGCTGGGATGGACCAACACCTGTGTGGGTCCTGATATCTTGAGCACAAACATGTTCCTCACATCCAGCTGCAGCTCCAGCCTGTTGATCTCCTCACTGGCCTGGTTCAGGTGTTCCAGCTCCTCCTGCCATCAGGAGGAACATGTTCCGTGTCAGAAGCACAAACGTCGTAAACATCTCTCACTCGTTTCAAAACACGTCTGTTTCTAACGTACCTGGATTCTGGGATCTAGCTCCTCCTCGTACCTGCCGTCCGCTTCCTCCTCCAAGGCTCTGAGCCGCTCCTCCGCCTCTCCGTCGTCCCGGCACCGCGCCCTCCTCTCCGCCGGCTCCTCGCTCTCTCCTCCGGGCTTCAGCGCCGCGGCGCTCCGCTCTCCGCCCTTCGCCTCCTCCCCCGGGGTCTCCTCGCGTCGGCAGGCCGCTACAGAGCATCTCGCGCCGGAAGGAATATCACGCGAGGTCCCAGGCTCCATTCGCGGCCCGTCGCTTGTTTACCGTTTTATTCCGGGAGCTTTTTGAGAAATTGTTGTTTCCGCCAGTAGACAGTCGGAAAACTATCATTCATTTCTTGAAGTCTAAACTGAATTTGCGACACCAGAGCAACCATGATGGTGCTGGCGCCGCGTCGAGCAGCCTGTCCGCAGTCAGGCTGCTTCAATCAGAGCTCCTCACGCCGATCCGAACTGCCCCAAATTCTGCTCGTTTACATGTCATGACCCGGCAAACAACTTACTGGTATTTCCCCCCCTATTCTGTAAGGAATATTTCTATTTACAGTCCTGGACAAGAGCGGCTATAGACTTTTGGGGACCCCATGGCAGCTTCTCTTTGGGGGCCTCTAGTGTGACGGGGGACTTAAAACCTTTGAAGTGAGTCAGTCTTCACAATAGATTGACTTAAACCGACTAAGATTTATCAACCCCAAGTTGAACTGGCAAAGTAAACCCTGCTAACCAACATGCATCAGCTGAGGCTAAAACAGCACAATACATTTGGGCCATTTGTGGAAAAAGAAATGTAAAGTGAAATGCAAAATAAATAAATGAAAATAAATAAATTCTGGCTTTCTTGCAAAGGGGGACTCAAAACTTAAATGTTATGAAAGAACACTCAAACTGTGATGGTGCAGTTTCAAATGTCAGAGGAAAGTCTGAAAGTCTATAAGAACAAAAAATAAACGAAATTGCTAAAACCTCCACATTTGCAGGAGGAATCCAAAACAGTGTTCATCTTTGTAAGTCACCTTGAGTAAAAATATTTGCTAAAGAAACTGGAATGTGAACAGTGATTGTATACACTTTCAAATGTGCAAAAGATACATCCAAATTTGACTTAAGGTGTAAAATGAAACTCAAACTTTAAAAATTAGAAAAGAATTTCTTGCAAATGGAAAGTCCAAATTTTAAAGCTGGGGAAGAAAAAAACTGTCACTATACATTTTCAAATGTGTAAGAGAAAAATTTAAAAATTAGGACTTTATGAGACCAAATTTAGAAAAAGGTAGAATTTCAAATTTGAGATTTTAAAGATAAAATTCTGAAATTGTGACTGTTTAAGCTTGCAAATTTGCAGGAAAACAAGACTAAATTTAAACATGTTCAACAGAAAACTCAGAATTTCTGACTTTGATTTGCAATGGAAAAAAAAAAAAGACATGACTGCAACTCAGACTGTCAGACCTATAATGTCAGGCCCTTACTGTGAAGTACTTAAATGTTCTTTAAAATATTTAAACAAATAAAAATACCATTTTATTTTTTCACAAATACTGGATTTTGAGCCTGTCCTTGTTGGTTAGGGTCTTCTAGTGGTATGGTCTAGATTTATGGCTAAAATGCTCAGATTTTTAATAAATGCATGTGTTAAGAACGCCACCAGAGCGGGAAGGTTCCGGTGAGGCGTGTTCAGTCTGGGGACTGCATGTAAACAAATGTAGTTTCTCTTTAATCCTCAGCATTAATGTCAAACATAGGTAACATTTCTTTGAGCCCACTTAACTTTTCTATGACGAGTTTACCAACGGATGTGCCATTTGTGTGATGCCAAAACTTCAACAAGATACCTTTACATAATGAAAAATATAACATTTCCATTTACTGTTATAATAAACAGGGCTGATTCATTTAATCCAAATAAAAAGAAGTCAGAATTCTGCAAAACATACAAAAATCACCATTCTTTGAACAGTAACTAACAGGAAACAGTGGAAATCCCACAGGAGTAAACGTCCTCTGGTGACTCGGTTGTCTTCTGGTCACGTCTGAGACCTCTGGCGCTTCCAGAACCTTTTGACTTCGCTGTGTCCTTGTGGCGTCACCACCATGACCCTGTGGGCGACGTCCTGCCACACCAGACAGCCCAAACCCTGCAGCAGAACAGCAGAAAACTTGAGAGGTTTTGTGTCCACCCCCAGCAGGGACCGGTTACCTGGTCTTTGATCAGGTATTCATTCTGTCTGGGTTGTCACCATTTGATATCGGTGTTTTAACCTTCTTTTTCCAAGTTTTGATGGTTTCTTTTACTTTCTCCAGCTCTAATCTAACCAAGCCCACATGGATATGTAAGCCATAAACTGGGGTGTCTACAGCCAGATGGTGGTTGATACGATTCTGAAAGACCTCTCCTCCTTCAGGAATATGATACAATCACAATTCACCGGTTTTGTTTTTAAAGAAATTACTCCAATAAAGAGAATTATATATTCGCTTTAGGAAACCAAGTCTGACCTGAGCTCGGTCCCGCAGCACCTCGAAGTCTGCCTGGGACAGGAACTGGTTGTAGAGAACTCCTGAAGAAGACAAGAACATCAACAAGAGGCAACAATGAGCTGGAAGATCTTTAAAATATCAGGACTCATCGTCTCCGTTACAAGACGCAAAACTGACAACACCGACAAGACGGCAATGTCACAAACCTTCCCTTGTCTGAAGTTGACGTAAAAAGAACATGTGAAACATTACTGGACTGTTTCTAGCTTTTTGTGGGATTTATTGAAGGTGCTGTTTGGGAGTCTGTTTAATAAAACTCCAGCGTCACAGGAGTTCAGCCCCTCAGAGAAGATCCGTAGTGATGCATTAATCTGTTTCACTTTAAGAAGAAAACAGACTAGCAAAGCTAGATGAGAAAGACGATTAAATTCCAAGAAGAAAATTACTGAATTTATGCAGTCATAAATTCACAAAAAAAAAAACCCTAAACATTTATTATAAATCTGAAGAAAAAAAAGAGCCTCAGACTTGGAACTTCATAAAAGAAAGAAAAACAGAGAAGTTGTGACTTCATAAACTCCCGAGTTTGGAACCAAATTCTTTCATGACAACACGCTTGTTAAATACCGAAGTTACAATGTAAGTTTATCACAGTGAAGTAACTTCATGGGTTTTATGTAAGTAGCTACAAATAAACCTAGCTGATTTTATTTCTCCACGACTCCTGGATCTGAGCCTGATCTCGGAGCCTGGTGGCTGCAGGCACTTGTGTATCTGTGTATTTAGGATATGCAAAGGGATAGTTCTGCATATTATACTGTCATTATTTACAGAATAAAATCTAAGGAAAAAGTGCTGGAGGAGTGTGGAAAAAACGAGTACTACTACGATTCAGCAGCCTGTAGAACTTTCTTTAGTCATTTCATGTCTCATTTTATTGGTGTCTCATGGTTGCAAAGGAATTTTGGTCTTCTTTACTCTGTTTTAGTTCACTGACATTTTTCTTGTATTTTTTTAGCCATTCTGTTGTAAGCTGAACTAACCCGAATCATCATCCCTCCACCACCGTGCTTGACAGTATGTATGAGGTGTTTCTGCTGAAATGCTGTTTGGTTTTCTCCAAACATGGTTCTGGACATCAGGACCAAACATCTCCACTGTAGGACATTGTTCCAGAGGTTTTGTGGCTTGCTCAGATACAGTTTTTGTGACTCTCAGTTGTGATTCCATCTTCCCTTTTCAGACTGAAGAGGCTTCTCCTGGAAACTGGTCCAACCAAACCGCTCGGTCTGCTTCTAATTGGGCCGTCGTGGACTTTGGATATTGATGGGAAACAGCAAGTGCTTCTCTAGGATCATTACTGATGTCTCTTCTTTGTGGCATTGTGTTAACACGCCCGAGTGCTCCTGACCAACAAACTTCTTCTGAAGAGATCTGTGCACCTGCTGATGATTGGCACCACCTGACTGCATCTCTTTGGAAGAGTTTGACTTTTTTTTGTACACTAAACAATAACACGGTGTAATGAAAGTCATCAGGTCCAAAAACAGAGGCCTCCTCACCCTCTGTGAACTGCAGCCGATCTCTCTCCAGCTCCCAGAGTCGGATCTGATCTGTGATGGTTGGAGGCAGAACTGGCGTCTGAAACACAAAGATAGAAGTTGAAGGTGGGCTCCGGGGGGCCGGTCATCAGCAGGTAAATGACGGGTGCAGGTTCTGGTACCTGTCTGAGCATGACAGGGTGAGCTCTGGTCCGGAGGAAGTGGATGATCTGAAGAACAAAGAAAACAACTGCAAATTACTGTAATGAACCAGTGTACTTTTTTTCTTCATTATTTACAAAAGTTAAATGTACAAACTGTTTATTCAAAACATTTGCAGAAAACAGCTCCTGGGAGGAAAAAACCCAGTACCGGGTCATTTCTAGCTTTCTAGGGGCCCTGGGCCAGATAGGGGCCCCTCTTTAAGAAAAACTCTAGCGTGATGAAGAAGTTCAAACCTTTAAGGCGATCTGTGATGATGCTTTAATCTGTTACACTTTAGGATCAAAACAAGATAGATTTGTCAATCTAAACCAGAATTTCGGATTTTATTAATTTACAATTTTGTGATTTAAGTTTTAGTTTTAGAAACTGTGTCCCCGTGAAGTTAATTTCTTTCAGAAAGTAACACTAAAACTGTGAAAAATAAAAACAGATTTCATAACCTTGCAACAAAAGTTTAATGAAATATGTGGGAATTCCAACTTCATAAACTCACAAATGTGCAATGCAGAATAACATATTTGAAAAAAAAAAAAAAAAATCAGACATTTTCTAACTTTAAAAACACAAAAAAAACTCAAATTGTGACTGAAAAATGTATAATTTTTTTTTTTTAAAACTACAAACCTGCAAATTTATAAAGGAAGAAAAAAACTGTTACGTTACAACAAAATTTCAAAATAAAATTCAGCATTGCTGATTTTTTTTTAAATCAATGTTTTGTTTTTTTTTAAAATACCAACAATAACATGGATAGACTTTATAAAGCCACAAGTACTGAGGTTCTTCCAGCACTTGTGCACCTCAAGATCAAATTCAGGCAAAATAAGCCTGGCTAGCTAACACAGTTCTAGCTGAGCTGGCACCTTGGTGGTCCATTTGAGGGAAAACTGGGTCGGCACAGTTCTGAAAGGTAAGAATGGTCCAGCCGATTCAGGTGAGCGCGCCCACTTCAAGCTGGACTGCCACTGGTCACTCAGGGTTTCGACCAGATGCCTCGAGTGGTGTCGTACTAGTACGACGACAACAAACATAACGCCACAAACAACAACGAAGCAGGTCGTTTTAGTTCTGCTTGGCTTTTGGTTCTTAATAACATTCATAACACATTTCTGACATTACAAACAAACACATTTGCAAGAAAAACCTTTCTCAATCAGTTACAAA
>JAOWBL010040007.1:1483-15661 GCA_028564865.1 Zenarchopterus dispar | reverse complement strand
TGGTGTTGTATCATCCAGACATAACAAAGCTTTAGGCGTTGGATAGTTAGCCTTACACTGAACTCTTGAATATTTTGGGATGCAGAGGAGGTCGTGTTCAAATCAAGACTGCAAGGTCTCCGGGTCCTGTCGCTGCAAAACAAATTGAAATCATCACCCTACGCATGACAGTGATACAAGGCGTTTATTCTAATAGTTTGTGTTTAGATTTCAACAAACATGGCACTGTGCGTCATGGCTATACAACTGAGATACAACTTGATCATCCTAAAAAGAATGTGACTGTACTGTCATAGTCTTGTGAAAAAAATAAGAGGTCAGTCCTTTATCTGACTGGACTTTAGCATACTAGTTGAGGCTTCCAGCGATTAAGTTGTAGAGTTTTTGCTATTTCTCCACACAGTTTGACCTTTAAATTAACTTGCTGGAGCCATTACTCTGGGGAAGATTGAACACAGAATGTCATGAATGTTTTTTACTCATGAATAATCGGAATGATGGACCCAAAATCGTTTGGCAACGTTATTACTCTTATTGCTCTTCCCCAACAGTTATTTAGCAATAATTGCTTCTCTAAGATCAATGCTGATGTCTTTGCTTCTCGGCCTTATGCAGGCACATACCTGAATGCTCCAAACCGACAAGATGCCAAAACCTCTGCTTCTATAGATGTGCTCCCTGTTGTTGATGATCACTTAATTTAGTGCTATTGATCAGCTGCATCTGACTGCTCTCAAGTCCAATGAAGCCATTAAGGTCACAGACGGTGGTTATGAAGTCTAACCTCTGACTCTGACTTGTTTTCCGTATTTTTTGTGCTGTCATTAGTGCGTGAGTTCCTGATCAGTTTGTCACTGTTCACTAGAACATATCACTCGCATGCTGTTTGTTTACAGTTAGTTGCTACGGAAACACTATTCTTCTTTCATAATTTCCACTTCTGTGTGTGTAATAATGAAACAACTTCTTATTTTAGATTTTAAAATCAACACCATCAACAAGAAGGTCTTGAAAAATGTGGTGACTCTACTGTGTAGTACTTTGGAATATGACAGAAATGGTAATAATCCTTTATTTAAGAAAAATCCATAACTAGTCCATTTCAAATGGAAGACAGTGTCTCCGTTAAAATGAGTGATGTTTAACAATGACATGAAAAGTGAGTATGTCAAAGTAGTTGGAAGTAAAACATCTGTTTAAAAAAAATAACACTAGGCAATTGTATACAAAGAGTTAGGGATTCATGTAGACTAAATGGTATACTGGCCAGCTTTTATTAGTCAGAGGAATCAGTTTTTGCTTTTTGTATTTTTTTTTTACTCATGTTAAATGACATTTTGAATACCCGTTTTGGGGTATTAGCAGCACTTTTCTTTTTATTTCCCTTTCATTTTATTTTTTCCCTTATGACTTCTGATTTAACTTTGAATCCATTCCAGTTAAATAAGCCTTCCATCTCACTAGAGTTACCACCCACCGAATGATAGATTGCAGGAGTCCTGGCAACAGTAAAAAGCTTTCTGGATGTTGTAACCGTCCCGTGAAAACACGAGAGCGTGAACTGTGATGCATTTATTGAAGGAAATTTTATTCCCGATCAATGTAGGTTGCTGTCAGTCAGTCTGTAAAACTCCATCCATGAACCTCATTCCTACAACCATAATTCTGAAAAAGTTGCAACACTGTGTTATAAATAAAAATAGAATGATCTCTGGATCTTATTAACTCATTTTATTCACAACACAAGGCAAATGAGGTGCTTTTTTAAAAAAAAAGTGATCTTTCATTTGATGGCAGCAATATGCCTAAAAAAAATGGCACAGAGGTTTGATTACTACTTTATACCATTACCTTTTCTTTTAACAGTATAACCATATATGGCTGGGTACTGAGGACACAATTGGGTTTTTAGATCGTAATAATGCCCCATTATTGTCTAGTGGGGTTTTTCATCACATTATTTACCTAACGTTTCATTTGGTTAAAAGTTTGTTCATAATTTCATATTATCAGTCTGTGATGGTATCAACAAAATTGTCCATGAGTGTGTGCATTTTTATTTTTGCTGTCTGAGTTATGAAGGGTAATGCTCTAAAACAGTTTTAAGGAAAATGATTATTGTAAGAAAATCCAGGCAAGCGAGCAAATGTAGACTTATAAGCCTTGTGAAACATTGCTATCGTGAGGCAATGTGGTTTCTCATATTTACCATGGCAGTAACAGCTAATAACGTACAACAAAAGTCTTTTTTTTTTCTACATTTCAGATATGCATAAACAAGTCTGTTTATTTCATCCTTTGCCTTTTGTGAGGTTTTAGATGGTGTGATATTTTTTGTTCAATGCTTCTAAGCTAGCATAAAAGGGATGGCTACAGGCTAGCAGCCTCCGACAAACTTTTGAAGCACGAGGTGTGCCTTGAGTCTGTGACAGAGCAACCAAAGTGTGCCTTTAGTCTCCTGCTGTTGCCTGCCAGCTGCTAGCCAACCTTGTGTACAAGTTATCTCTGTGGACTACACAGCAGTAATCCAAAGCACTAACAAAAAAGAAAAAGGAAAGAAAAGAAAAGGGACCAAGAATGATGTTTGGGTGAATCTGAACTGAATTAATTAAAACTGAACATATGGCGTGTAGCATAGCAACCTTTGTACATGCTTGTGGTGAAAGTTCACAGACTCAGCGTACCCCAGTGGTGTAGCCAACGTTTCTCCTGTTGCTCTTGACTTGTCCCTCAGCTTCACCATCATGTCACATTAAGGCAAGACTCTCGACATGTTTGTCAAACAGCCTTGTGTTTCGTCTTCCTTGCACCACTGGTCAGCCATGGACTGTAAATATATTCATTCATTCAAAGTTATTCCATTTTGAATGATTTACTTTTCCCCACAGTTGTGCAAAAGTTCAGACTTGAAATAAAAAGTGGCAGTGTTTTTATGAGACAGAGGAACTTGCAGAGGACAGTACACAAATTATGGGCTGATATTATAGCCTCGCCCTCAGTGAAGGAAACAGTTTGTAGTGACTCTGTATGGAGGGATTTGTAGTATTACCACACCTTGTCTGGCCACCGAGGGGTAACAGAGGAGGCCACTGAGGAGGGTTGTTCACACAACTCTTCACTCGTCTCTTGCAGTAATTTTGTTTTTCTTGCTCTTTCAACACATCTCATTTTTTCCACATTACTTGTGTAAGACCGCTGATTTTCAATAGCAGCCACCTTCTTTAGTCGCACTCTGCGTTTGTTGGTGTGTGATCATGCACATCACATTATTCAACTACTGACGTAAAAAGTTTTGCTTAAAATATCAATAATTGTCTATTTACCTGGGATTTGACAGAGTTGTTTTTGTTAAAACAGATTTAACTTCAGTAAAGTAACTGAATTGTTTGACCCTGTTGCTAAATGTTTTCTGTTTTACACACAATAGCACAGATTAGTTATCTTTTTGTTCCCTCAAAATTCAGTTTAAATTAGAAAGAAAACTGGCTATATATGTGTTTATCTTCAGTCTGTCCTTTTCTGTGAAGCATGAGCTACTGTCACATTTTAACCAGAGTGAAACACAAAATAATAACATTCCTTCAACTTCTCCCTGTTAAATTATTAGTTTTCCTTGATAAATGTTTTAACTGAAATACGGCTTGCCTTCTAGTCTTTTCATGTCATGCACTTTTGAACCCTCAGTGCACTCTCAGATCTTTAACATGAGAGGATTTAAACAGGTTCTGGATTACAGTGCGTTTCTGGTTAACATAACTGCTGCGGACATTCCACTTCACAGTTTGGAAAGAAAAAGATTTCACTCAACAGGACTAGAAAGCCTTTTTTCTTCCTTTTCATTTTGCCTCTCCTTTTGTCACAGTTTCTCCACTCTTCTCCTCTTTATCTAACCTCTCCCTCCCCACAACTCTGTTGTGTTGTTGAAGCCGAGGGACAGCATGAAGGTTTGAAATCTCACTGCAGATGTTTCTTCAGAAATAAGGCATGAAAAAAAAATCATGGGAATGCATCATTTCTTTTTTTCTGATGGTTAAACACCATAAAGAAAATGCTCCGTTCCTTGGAATGATTGTTTATAAACCTAATTAGGTGTGTGTAAAGCTTCTGCCTCGGTTTTGGTAGTGATTGTTTTGTACGTACCAGCTGAGTCTGCTGGAAGAGCATTTTTCACATTAACCTCTGCAGAGAAAGGGAAGAAATTAAGGCATAAATGGGGAAAAGTTGAGGTAAGAGACAATAAAAGGATAACAGAAGCAGGAGTTGAAGGTCAGTGAATAGAATAGGCAGAGGAAATGATGCATATTATGAGCCTGTGAACTCTGAACTCCCCTCTCATCTTTTCTTTCTTTCTATCTAAGCATGCACTATCTTTCTCTTTTCCATTCTCGGTGTCTCTGGGTGCTGCTACAAACAGCTGTCAGAGAAAATGGAGTGCGAACTGTCATCTCATTACTCCATCTGCCCGCTGCTAACATGCCCATGTCATGGCTGACATCATCTCATCGTTCCTTTCCTCCCTAATCTTCTTGAGCAATAGATCCCACCGCCGCCTGCTGAGAGTGAAAACTCATATTTTATCTCTCGGTTCATCCAGGCCGTATGCTACAGCTAAAATCTATGTTTCTCTTTGCATTTGCTTGTTTACATCAGTACACTTATATACCGTAGTCTCAACAACAAACAGATCAATATCCAATGCTATATTGTTTTGCAATATAAAAGAACTGAAAAACTACCATTTTACTGATTAATTTACTGGTAAAAGGTTTATTTTTCAGGCAGATTTGGAAATAGCTTCTGATATGGCTAAATTACTAAATATTGTACTAAACATTAAATCTACATAAAAAATGTTAGGGAAGCAGGAGGTGAGATCACATAATGTTGCATATAAATTACTAAGATCTAATAATCTCCATAATATGGCACTGGTACTGAAGGACAGTTTTATTTTAAAAGTATAAAGCATAGGAACTCAATGTTTTTTCATTCATCCATCTGTCCATTCATCCAGCCAAAACCTATAAACTTTATATAACAGGATGTGCATTGATCATGGATGGTTTACTCAAGCCATCTGGTATGCCTGGCCTTATAAAGGGAGGTCTAGCATAGTCCAAGTTGAAAATGTGTAGGTGGACATTCTTGCAATTGTATAAAGTCAACATCTATGAACAGGCTGGGATAAATATAGTAATTTCTAACAAAACTGGCCAAAATTGGACAAATTTAACTTCACCTACATGGGAGAGAGTCATTGCAGAGGGTGATATTTGAATATTGCACCTCTGCACAATAAGCTAGGGAGATGCCACTTAGCTTTCTGTACTGGACTTTTGGAGTGAATCAGAGGGGAACAACACAAGATGCTGTGATCTATCCCTATATCCTCCCTTCGCAGATTTGTACAAGAAGCTAATATTTCTTGACATCCGTGAAGCACTTTTTTTTAATCTGGTGACTGAAAATGATTGGGAGGAAAAGGAAATATCGAAGGAGAGGAAAAAAGAGGAAGTACAGCAGGAGTTTTCTGTGTAGAGTCAGCTCCAGTCTGAAAATGATCCGCTTAAGTTTTTTTCAAACACGTTGTTGGCGTGTCCTTTGGTACTGCCTAGAGGGGGGTTCAGCTGTGATGTCTTTGCAAATGCTTTTCTTCAGCAGACATCAATTATTAAAAAGTTAGAACTCCCGCACATAGCATAAGCCCTGTTAAAGTTAGTATACTGTGTAGCAATGTGTTGCTTTGACAGGCCTAAAGACATGCAGTGGATTTCTCTTTTCTTTTTTCTTCTTTTGAAGATGACCTTTTCAAAAAACTAGCCGTGTGGAGCAGCTTCTTTACAAAACTTCCATAAAACGCACAAAGACACTTAATAAATCCCACATCTTCAAATCCCAGCATGACTACTCTGATCACTTACATAATATAATCATTTCCTATTCATGCTTCGGTTGGCAATCTCTGGTAGTTACAGATAAAATGTTTTGCTGTTTGTTTACCAGCACGAAAGGGTTGTAACAGTATATTTCCCAGACATTGTGTGACCCTCCTTCTGACTGTGGTCACTGAGGTCTGTGACATGTGCACTCACATCCACAGTGAACTGCATTTATTATTTGTCTAATTTCTCTCATTAGCCACAGCATTGAGTATGAACTCAGAAAATGAATATTGGTATGAAGTACCAGCGTTACTGAGTGGAGTTGTGGACAATTCAGTGGCTGCCTGTCGACGTCATATTATATTTCTGCGCGTGTTAGGGGGCAACTGCACTGTTATCTGGTTCCTGTTATTAATAACACAAGAAGAAAAAAGATGTGCTTTTTTTGCTGCCAGGCACTTCTTTCAGCTGTCTCCACTTCATTTCTATATCCTGTTCACTTTCACTTAGAGAAAATATGTGAACTTAAAGAGACTTGACAGAGCATGCAGTGGGATCAAATGTCTTTGTACTTGAGAGGTTTGGTCAGTTCTGTGATGGTTCTTCATTTCATAGCAGAAATACACCCTTGTGACATTTAAAAACTATAAACAGCTTTATCATTGTGACGACTCAGCTTTCTATGCTGCAGTGCATTGTCCAGACACTCTCATCAGGCTCTGAAACAGCCTTGAGCTAAACACTGGCTTTTATATGTGACCAGTATCCAGTGCCCTCAGAAAAATACTGTGCCTTTTTATTAATCATCACTATTTAGGTTTAAGCACCACTCTGGAGTGAGGAAATGTCATCTGGATGATCCATTTTGAAGGTTAGATTCCCTGTAAGCTTGCTGGGAAAAGTCACCATATCCCTCAGAGAAAAACTTGTAATTGCATGATCAGGGTAATTTTATCATGGACGAAGGCCATCAGATGCCTTTTGTAATCAACATCAAAATAGCACTTTTTATTACTCAACGCTAACTTGTTTTTTCATACTTCTTTCATTATTATTATCATTATTATTGTTATTATTATTATTTGCTTATTGTAAAAATGTACACCTACTAATAGCTGAATAAGTCACCCAAATGACTTTGAAGGATTTAGGAACAAGTACATATTTGAGAGAAAAATTCGATTGTAATTCACATTAAAGTCTAACCCAAAACTATTATGTCAGCAACTTGGGACTACATTACGCCATGTACAATGCTACCATTGCATCATGATCATAAAGTTTTCACATCCACAAGTTTAGGTTTTTGTCGAGTAGAGTAGGAAAATGCAAACCTAAAACATGAAAAGTTGTTATGAAATGGAAAATACTCATCTAAGAGTTTGGTAATTTACCTTGACCTTTTACTTAGGCTTTTATTTCTTTGAAGACAGTATAAAGACACTATTCTTTAAACTAGTTAGTCCTATTTGTCAATATAGGCCCATGTTTACCTTTCAGGATATATTTCAGATAAATTTGGGCAACAGTAAAGCTTTTACTATTGTGAAACATAGCCAGTCCAACACATTTCCACTGAATGATTGCCCATCTTAGACGTACCAAGACCAGAGGCATTGCTACTGGACAAGATTAACCAAGGACTTTCGTTTTGGACACGAAAGCTCTTAATGGTATTTATGAATGTAGCTCTGTATTGCATCCGGATTTCTTCCCAAAGTAAGCCCCTGCCCATGAATCAGCTGTTGATGAAGGACAGCTCTAGACAAGGGTTTGGTGATCACAGATATCATTTTTAGGCATGCACCGTGCTAACATCTGTCCCACTTCAAGACAATGTTGAAAAGATGTTTGTGGAGAATGTTTTAGATGAGTGAAGAAAAATGTGCAAACAGCTCTCATTTGTTACAGCAGTTATTGATGCCACATCAGTCTCTCCATTATTAAACACAACTAATTAGTTGACAGTCCAACTGGTTCCATGAAGCTATCTTCACAAACCCAAATGTTTTCCATTCTGAAATTGTGCTTTTGCTTGTTTTTCTGTGTACGTGTCTGTACAGATAAGGGTTTTCTTTTTCTTTTTTTTTCTCTGCATTGGTTGCACCAGCCAACGAATAGATTGTTATATAACAGCCATGCCGGGCCATGTCTGACTGGCAGCTTGCAGAGAGAGAGAGGGAGTAAGAATAAGGGACAAATTATGGGTTTAAGGTGAAGAAAGGGAATGGGAAAAAGAGATGGGCAGTTAGAGAAAGAAAGGAGGAAGAAGTGATATGCCTCTGGCTACATGCTGTGGTTCCAAACATGGCAGAGTGAATATCCTTTGCTATTGGCCTTTTTTCACCAATGTTTTCTTTGTTTTTTTTTCAGTGCAGAATTTGTTCAGCTTCATTTCTTTTTTCATTGAGCAGCTCTCAGCAAAATACAGACAGTCATTTATTAAGTACCTCCAGCTCTGCGCCTCACTCCTAGAGATCTCCAGCCTCCCCGTACATGTGACATATCAGCGTTGTGATAGGCATTCTCAGACAAGCATCCCTGTCCAGCGGTCCCCCTGGGTCCACTGAGACGTGGGAAGACAGATGAAGAGAATACAATCAACTGACTCTGCTTTATTTCAGTACTTTAACATCCACTTCACATCAAAGAACAAAGGTACCAATGACATTTGAGAAGACAACCCAGAGTCTTTAGAGAGTTGTCAGCCTTTTTTTTTTTTTTAACTCTTTTGGCTCTTCTCTGTGTATGCTTATTTTAAGCCATTCCTGGTGTTTGGCTTTTGGCAGTTCAGTTCTATACTCAAACGTGTGACAGGTTTTTAAAACTTTGGAGTGCAGAGGATCTTCAGATATAGCAGCTGAGATTTGTTCGTCTTTCCCTTTGAGGCTAATCCTCTCAGACGCATCTCATGAAAGTTGTAGGAACAGACACTGGACCTTTTATGCGAGTAGACATGACATGCAGTCATGAGCAGTGAATCCCACAAGCCGCTTCTAGATGTCAATAATAGCGAAACACCAAAAATTCCTGTGTGGGCAGACCTGTGCCATTTCATCACATGTGCATGTTCCTTGCATTCAGCACACATGCACAAGCTTTTTTAGTGCACGCATGTTGCACATGTACTCAGGACTAGGTTGTTCTTTCATCTGCTCATTTCATGTGTCTTTGTTTTTGAAGTAGGTTATCCAGGAGTCAGAGGAATTCTGTCCTAGGGAATTAGACTGTGTATATCTTTGCTGTTGCAGTCTGGAAGAAGCTTCCCATCAACCCCCCTTTCATCTTGCTGTCTATCAGCTTTTTTATTTTGCTCCCTTGAATCACAGACTCCCATCTTCTCCATCCCTCGCCACCATTTTGCACATTCCTGCACTCAGGACTAACTTGTTTTCTGCATCCCTTAAACTTGATATTTTTATTGAGTACATTCATTACACATTAACAATGGCGGAGGAAAAAGTGAATGAACCCTTGAAGTTATTACCTGGTCGAATCGAAAAGCTCTCATTAGCAGTGAAATGAGAAAAGATCTATGTTGTAATGTCAGTCAGGAAGATTGTATTTTAATTGGGTACACCTAAAAATCTGGATTTGTCTGCATTCTGAATATATCCAACATCATTTGGTGTGACTAATGTTCTAATTGCATGGACCTAGAATTATCTGTATGCTGTAGTAATAGTAAACCTTTGATTTCACCACAAATCACCTATCCTATTTTAGCAAACAGAGTTTCAGTTTCAGTCCCAGTAAATGGCGATTTGTGCACAGAAGCCTTTAAAAAAAAGAAAAAAAAATTGTGGTCACCTATTCTGCCTCTTTCTCTTTATAATTAAGGTGACATCAAATTATGTTAGTAGTCCACTTCCATTGCATATAGCTGAATAGTTTGATATTATTTTAGATAAAAATCTTTATTATTAGTGAGTTTATGGAGACCTATGAAAAGCAAGAGGCCATGAGCCAGCGCAGGAGATGGGTGATATGCATAAAAAACTTTCTGGATTTCATCATGTTGAAACTAGGTTGACATCAAATAGCTTATACAACAAAAGATCCACTTACCACTCAATTTACTGTTAGCATGGTATGTTAAGTGCATAGGCTGTCATTTTCAGGTTTCGTCTACACTCATAATGTCAGACGCTGTCACTCAAGTCAAACTGTAGAGTGTGAGATCAGATGCTTCCAACTCAACATTCAAAGTTTATGTTAATTAAATGGTAATTTAAATAAGAAAGTACAAGGCCTTGACATCCAGGAACTGATATCTTGAAATTGTAGCGTCAACTGTTACTTTTTGCAAATTCACCTCAAGATCCTTTTGTATTTTAAAAATCATGTATTTCAAATTCATAAATACTCTATTTACCACTAAGTATAATTTAGTCCTTTCAGGTTCACTTACTGAACAGAACACGTAAGAACAGCATCAACCTCTGTTTGTTTATTCACTATGAAGGCCATTCTAGCTTGATTATGATGATGTTAACACTAATTGGGCCTATGGCTATTTAATATTGCCAAGAAGTGCACACAATTTCTTGCACTTTGTAAACCCTCAATATGGACACAAAAGCACACACAGACACATAAATATGTATTCCCATGCACCTGTATTTCCATAGACCTAGCAGCTATAAAACAAAATGACCTTTCGGAAACGTTACATTTCAACGACTGTACGGGTAATAAGGATAGCGTTCTGCACTTGACTGTAATTATTTCCTCAAACAACACAAAATTGCCCACAGGCAATGTATGCCTGTCTTTCAGAATTCTCTTTTTTACTTATTACATCTTTTTAATTTACACCCCTTTCTTGTTGTTATATTTCAGTTTTTCATTTTATATTTCTGTATTTGTGAGGGTGATGGTAGTGGGTTGTGCCAGTCTGGTGATGCATAACCTACAAACATGGTGAATAATTAATCAACAGAGTCCCTGAACAGACCCTCCAGCTGAAATATTTACACATATCTGTCTCCTGCTTCTGTTTGATTGGCATCTTATTGGACTCTGGAAGGATGTGTTAATGTGAAAAGCTGCTGCTCTGAATCTGCGTCAATATTCTTGCAAGTGTTTCTCTATAAACAGATGTCTGTATATGAAATCAGAGGATCTGTAGGTGAGGAACAAAACATTTGCAATGGAAAAAAAAATTTCATTGATGAGAAGATTATAATGCACATTAGAATTTGTTCATATGGTGGAAAATTAATTTTTTTAAACTAATCAAATTTGCTTGATCTTGCCTTAGGTTATTTCAGAGCTTACAAAAAGTCCCCCCTATAAAAGTAAATAATGATATAAAGATATAATTTATATGACTGCTGTCGTCAGAAGTAAGCTGTTTCTTCTTCTTAGAATATAACCAACTAAAAAGTTATTGCAATTCAGAAAAAAAAAATCTGAACAATTTACAAGTAGTTAAGTAAGACATGTCAGTCTATTCCATTCATTTTATTTCCGATTTAAGCATTACTCCCTTAAATATGGTTTTCCATGATAGCCTACACTGCCACCTGCTGATACCAGTTCAAAGCCTAGCCTGTTTACTCCAAACAACGTAAAGAATTACAAATTTCCATACTTATTCCACAAAGAAACACTTACGTTTTTTGATTCATCTTCTTGAATAAAATATTTTTAAGATGATGTAATTTAATTCTAAATGTCTTCACAGTCTTTCAGATGTGTTGGGAGGGAAAAGACATCGCTTTTAATCTTGGCATTTAGTTCTTGGTCTTATGTCCAGTAGGTGTATATCCTTTCTAATGCAGCACCACTGGATGAAAAGATTTTATGATTTTCCCATGTCTGGCATTGATAGCAAGTAATAAAATGCTTCAGCTGTTATTCTGTCACGTTCTTATTACAAACACCCCTTAAGGTGTGCAATAATACAGAGTTCTTGTTGTCACAGTTTTAATTTCAAAATTCTTATCATATTTTCTGCCAAGGGCACTGATATAACCCTGTACCATCTCAGATCCTGGCTTCTGGACCTGTTGCTGTTAGTAGTCGAGATGGTGCTTTTCATTTTTGAGCCAGAGCACAAGGCATCTATTTCTTCCTATTAAGATCTGGAATACTGAGTTGTCTGATCAGAATAAATGTTTCCACTGTGTGATGGTCCATTCCAAGTGCCTCTGAGCCCAAAGACATTTGCAGAAGGTTGACATGAAGATTAACCATTGCATGGTACATTATTAAGAGACATTTATAGCTGTAGCTCTATATCATAGTGTGTGAAAAAGGTTTTCCAAGGTGATCCCTTGGCTTGGCTTCTTAATGCCATGTCAGTGAAGGGATCAAATATCACAGCTGTCCATCTTGTTCTTTACACGTTTCAATTCATCCAGCTTTGTGGAATCATGCAATTATATCTTGCAATATAAGAGGAAAAGTTTCCTTTCCAATTCTTCTCTGAGTAGCATTATTTTCAAAACATTTCAATGATTTTCTGGTGCATTTATTGATGAGGCTGAGGTCAACTTCACTCCATTTCACCCTTTCATGGATAATATTTTTTTAATATAAAATCGTCATTATAGTCACGCATTGACATCACCTTTTCAGAACATCATCAATTACAATAAATTGCCCTTATTCCAACTTTTTTTAACATTAAATATAAATAAATCACCTCATTCTAGTCATGTCTGTTTAGACTGTTTAGACTGTCATCATTAAATCTCTAAATACAACAGGAAATTTGTTTTCATCCTCTGAGAAAATCTTTCCGAAGAGAAATATTCTCCTTCCTGTTCCCAGTCTATCTGGAGCCAGTCTTTAGGTTGCTATTTCTACATGTTCTTATATTCTGCCACAGTCAAATAGCTGTCAGATCAAGGGTGGAGATGTTGGCAGGGCTGTTCTCATATAAAAGGAGAATGCTCCTTCTGTGAGTATTAATGTGGGTTGCAGCACAAGTGAGGGGTGAAGATGGAAAGATCCTAAAATGTCAACGTGTATGCTCAAAGTTCGTTTGAGAGTATGAGTGGGTGCTTGTGCAACTCTGCATCTTCGAAGATCATGAGCGTTGTGGAAACATGTGGAAAATGTTTTATCTCAACCCTTTACTTGAGTCTGGTCTGAAATTGTTATAAGTGCCTGAGAAACACACATTTTGCCAAAAAAAGTTTTCAGCCTACTGTTGTTAAAAGAATCAATTGCTCTTTTTGTCTCCTAAACTCCTTTAAAGAATCATTCTGCACTGATGTAATAATATATAAAGTTGGGAGTAACAGACTTTGTGCTACTGAGTTATTATTTGAAAGCCTGCCTGAGAAGACAAAATAAGAAGTGTGTATAGATTTACATCAGTATTCTGTGCTGCTGCCCTTAGGCTTATTGTCTCTTGAGAAAAGACATCACCACATCAATTTTTTTTTCCTTTTTGAAGTTTTCATTTTATCGCCAGTCTCTCTTGCAATTTTCACACTGTCAAGTCCCATGAGACTTTGCAACGAGCATTTGACACTGCAAAATTGACCACCGGCCTTGATGAAAAATTGTGGCGCCCGTTTTCTTCAATATCACCTGTTTATTCCCTGTGGTAAACGGTCGTGGCCTAAAATCAACTATATCAAATCAATGGTGTTGCACAGAAAAACACAAATAATAAACTTACACTTTCTCCTCTCACCCCAGTATAGTGAAGGAAAGATGAAGGGAAAAATTCAAATCAGTTGGTTTTTCATGACAACTCTGATTCATGGGACTTTGCTGATTATTTTTCCCCTGGATGCATGTCCAAAGTTAAATTGTTTTTTTGTCCGTTCGTCGTCAGACTAAATTACCATCCAGTCTCGGTGAATGGTGATTATTTTCAAGGGGCATCCAACATGACTTGATTCATCTTTTTCACTCTCTCCACTTTTGGAGCCATAGCTAGGATTACTTGTCCAGATCAATGAGGCCAGAGCTAATTGGGAAGGAAAATAAATATTTCATGTCGTCCTTTGGATTAGAGTGTAATGCATTCAAAGAACATTTCAATCCCTGCTGTTACTCTTGCACAAGCAGCCAAACAACCATGTGCCAAAGGTCAGAACTCATACATGGTCTGGATTTTTTAAAATTTCTCTTTATTTATTTTTTGGACTTATTAAAATATAAACTCACTTATTAAAACATAAACAAAGACAGCTGCAACTGATATCTTTGCCAAAGACATCAGTTGCTGCTTTTTCACTTTAAAGAAAGAGCTTAGTTTGACAACAAATGCACACTATTTTAACATACACACATATATATATGTAGATAGATAGATGGATAGATAGATAGA
>JAOWBL010039996.1:0-26908 GCA_028564865.1 Zenarchopterus dispar | reverse complement strand
ATATATATATATATATATATATATATATATATATATATATATATACACAAACACACACACACTTGATAACAGGTGCTGTTTTATGCCAGAGTCATTTAACTATTGTTCATGAGTCTGATGGCTGAGGGAAGAAGCTGTTCTTGCGGCAGGAAGTTTTGGTCTGGATGGACTGTAGTCTCCTGCCTGAGGGGAGATGGCTAAATGGTGATCTCTTTCTTTGGGGTTAGGGTTAGGGTTAGGGATGAAATCAATGTTGTGGCTTCTTGTGTCCTTTGAAATCTCTCTCCCATCTTTTCATCCTCCAGCTGTACAGCTCTTACTCAAAAAACTAGGCCACAAATCAACCACAATGTTTGGCCAGATCTCCACTGCACAAGCATTTTTCTCGTACAGTCACATTGTCCACATTTGGCACATGGAGTTGTTTAACTTTACTATTTTTATGTAATGAATCAATACAAACAAACAAACTAATGGCCAGAGAAAGATTATAAAGTTTTAATCTCAGTGAAATATGTGACATGGGATAAACAAATGAGTATAAAAGTCTGCACTATATTACGTGTACCATACTGTGACCAACCACAAATATTTCCACTTGGATTTTGAGTTTCTGGGGGACAACGTTAGCAAAAAATGCAGCTGCTTGGTTCAGATTTTGAAGATGTTGAGCAAGTAGAAGAGGGTCAATGCTCTTGTGCCATTAAAGCTTTGGACAAAAAGCAGCCGGAGTCACCGGATGAAACCAGCGTTCTGGCAGCAGGATGGGGAATTCCACTGGCTCCTTCAAAATCTCCGTCTGAATTAAACACTTTTCTATTAGTATTTCAGAATGTCAACTAGCAGTTTGATAAAAATGTTGTAACCTGCAACAGCAACAACTAACTTTTCCTCCATGTTGTTGTGGCATTAACTTTGACTTGCAGTGGCCCTTTTTTCCCCCAAACTTTTTTAGTGAGGTACACCTAGAGACTTCCCATTAGAATGACAGAGAAAAATGCCAACTTTGGCTGGATCACTGCCTCTTGCTTGGGACTCTCATTTGCATAAGGTTGAGCAGCACTCAGCTTTTTGACACATGGCGTGTATGCACTGCCTTTCCAACATCCTTTGCGCAGGCAATAAACACGCCTTGTTGTGTTCTGCCCAAAATGAATAGGATGCGTGATATGAGTGATTAGTCGCGTGCAATGGACACACAGCCTTCCTTAATATTCTGTATTTCCCTTCAGCAGTGATCTGTTGAGACATAAACTCAAGCAAGCTTGTGATAAATTTAATTAGGAGGTGGGACCAGATAACAATTACATAAATGCCAGGACCCACAATTTTGCAGGAATTTTTTTAGAAATACTCTTTCATTATGTCCTCTCTTTCCATTTTACATTCTGTTATTTCTACAATTGTTAAACAATGCAAATCCCCCACCATACACATGATTTGGAAGAAAACTAATTTCAGCTGCAGCGTGAAGAGGAAATCTGTGTTATGACATCTCAGTGCCAAATTCGAAATAGGGGATTTGGGACTTTGTGATTATTAAATCTTTGGTAAGATCCAACTACAGAGCTCTCTTCCTCATGAACATACATGCCAGGACAAATTTGTTGGTCTAGGTGTGTCCATTAAAGAATTTAAAAAAAAAAAACCTTAATAATCTTATTAGGTAATCACAGAAGCATATAGCTCCATCTTTCTTGGTCACAATGATGGGGCAACACCAAGCATTATAGGATTATTCTGTTACTCCCAAAATGGTTTTCAATTTCTTCAGAATCATTTTTTTTTTTTTTATGCACTGAATGTCTGTAGGACTATGAATGCATCATCATTCCTGGGAGAGTCTCCACATGATGTTAAATGAGGTTTGTGTGTCCAGGTGTGGGGAGAACATCCCTGACAGGTCAATGCTGTGTTCGTCATTTATCACCTCCCAGAACTACAAAAAAACAAAAAACAAACAAACAATTAAAAAAACCTGACAATGAAATAGAAGGTTTAAATGATTTGACTAAAGCTTGAAGTAACCTGGTCATTCAAAACCATTGGCTATCATTAAAATTGTTATTAAGTAGGCTCTTTCGTTGCCTGGGCAAATTAAATTTAACTTTTATACTGTGTTCCACTGGACCTAAGTCAAACTTTTACACACTTTCCTACAATTGGTTGTCACACTGGCCACCTTGGAGATGTACAATTTCACTTATTTTATTGAAATAAAAATAGCTTAAATTCAGCCACCAGACAGGCAAAGTTGCAAGTTATGGTTAGGGGTTAGGGCTGTTTCTTCAGGAATATCTGGAGATGAGTGGTACATGTTGTTTGTGAAGTGATACAGTTGAAAATAATGAAAAAAAAAATGTGACTGTGGGATACTGAATTGTACTTTCTCAAGTTCATCATGGGCTGCAGCTACTCAGTCCTCCGCTGTTTCAATGTGCTTAGTATGCTCAGGTGCATCCTGTTTAACTTCAGTAACTTTTCTCAGTAACATTATCTGTCAACTCTGTTTTATTTTGAAACCTTACATCCGGAAACCTTGTTTTGTTGACGCCGCTTAAATGTCAGCGTATGTCACTCTCTCTCCCCCCTCTAACAGAGACAGTGACTGTCTCTTGACCTCCCACCAATGCCTAACGCGAGTGGCCAGCTGTGAGCAGCCTCGCACTTGGGAGGTGAGCTGGAGCTGTTTCTCAATTCTCTAGAATGCAAGTACGGACTTGGGTTCTTGGGACGTGTATACTACTAAGAACAAGTCAGGAGACCTTACTTTGTAGGACATGAGAACACATCTCTCTCTTTCTGCAATTGGAACAGCAGTGTACCCGGCTTCTTGATGACTTCTCAACTGAGCTAACACACTAACATGTATTGCACTGTACACGTAACCTATACAGTTGAGTTGGTAATAAAAACAAACATTTTTAACACTGAAACAACTGAGAATGGGCCGTATATCGGCTACCCCCTGAGGCCCTGGCTCCTCACTCCGCTTGCAAACCTGCAGACCGCAGAGGAGGTGTGCTTCGATGTGGTCCATGCTTGTATGCACTCTGTTATGGAGTGAGCCACCAGCCTCCTCAAAAACCAGTGGAAGCCACGTGTTTGAGTGTTTCGGGGGGCAGACTGCTCCCTGACACGAAGAGTTTTAACGGGGAGCAAGGCTATGTGAACGTGCCATGCAGCATTTGTAAGACAATGGTAAGCAAGATTCATTTTTGAAGAAATATTTTAATTACCTAGAAATTTCTTACCTAGAAGGTCTCTTGTTGAAACATAATATTTATTTAATAAACAGAATTTATACTTTATAGATTTCCTTTGTGATCTCTTTCTGGCCTGTGTCTCCCCCAATTCTTCATCACTATGCCACACACATTTGCAGGCCCAAGTATGGAGGCATTTCTTGACACAAAAGGTGTGGGATTGGGTGTGCCATGACCCCAAGTAAGGCAGACACATTCTGGCGGTGGCATGCCTGGAGAAAAATGGGTAAGCACTCAAGCTGCAGCCGAACTGCATGGTAGCAGTCAAAGAGCTGCATGTGGCCCATGAGCTACAAGTTCGCCACCCCAGGTCTAGTCCTTCACCCTGTTCCAACTCTCCTTCTTCTACAGTTGGATCCTGGTACTGGGAAGTTCATGTTGCTCTCACCTTCAGTAAACTCAGTGAAGGCTGTTTTGATGTTGTGGATTTTTGTAGATCCTTTGTGGATCCACCCACAGTAGCTGGAGTTCTTGCTTTGCACGTTTAACATCTGCTCATCCACTTCCTTCATGGATATGTGGCCCCCAAAGATAGCAGCAACTGTGAGGTAACACCCGTGGTGTGAGTTACAAACCGCCATCATGTTCTTGGCATCAAACATCTGCTGGGTAAGTTTAAGAACTGACACAGACCTAGAAAACACATCTCAAGTAGGATTTATGTCAAGATAAAATAAACTAATCACAACATCAAGTGTGCGTGTATCAATAGCAGGGTCCAGCTTTTTTGCCTGTACTGCCAACTCCCTCGGCTGGTCAGAGGTCCAAAACTTGACCTGAAGGAAGTGCAGCCCGTGGAAAAGGCACCATGTTTACAGCCTGTTTCCTCAAATCAGCATTGTGCTGGCCGGGAAAGAGCAGGCAGGTGGTCACCCTACTTGTGCTGGCTAAGACAAGGTGATTGAGATCACCATAAGTAGGTGTGATGAGTTTTTCAGTGTGTGGAAGCAGATGTCATACGAGGCATCATTATCAATGCAGAAAGTTTTAATCTGTGTTCTCAACCAGGTGGTGGACGGACACCACCAACCGATTGACCACATTATTTGGACTCACCACAAATTTAAAGATATTCATCAACACATTTAAGACAGCATAAACATATCCCCTACTAGTGTCTTTGTCTACATCTCATTTGTCCTATTCTGTTATGTTTTTTTTCTATTCTCTTGGTACTTAGGAGTAATAAATAAATTACCTGTGTCTCTGATATAAATATGTTGCACTCTTAAAAAGACATGACTGCATCCTCCTCTTTGGCGTCTTTATTCTCCTCAGTTCAGTGTTGGAGTTTACATGAAGCAAAGCACACTTCACAGCTCTTACAGTGTTCAATCTACTGCTCTCTTAAGGTATCCTTACATCTCGTTTTTTTTCTCGGTCCTCTCTCACGCCAGCTCATGACATCATCAGCTGGTTTGAACTCTGCCTTCTTACTATTTGCAAAAAATGTGAATAATTCATAAAAACTGTTGAAGATAAAACAATGAAATAAGGAGTAAACTCCTAACTGAAAACATTAAATGTTCTTTATTATGCGACAGCAATCTAACTGATAATCTTTTTTTTCCTCTTCGCTTTACTTTTCATGTTTTCGTTATGTAAAGCAACTTGTTGCTGAAATGTGCTATACAAATAAACTTGCTTTGGTTTAAATTTTACAGATTAATAAAATGCAATTACTTCCAGGTTGCCACATAGATAATCATTACTGCAGTTTCATGCCATTTATTAATCTGATAAAGAGTTAATATCACACAACAGAGGTTAGATGGATGCACACATACTCTCAGAGAACCGTGGTTACATCTGTTAAATGGAGCCTTGATGGACTGATTTATTGTAGGGCCATGGGCATAAGCTGAATAGTGCTACCAATACTTGTCTTATTTTTCACCTTGTGACTTTCCTAAGTTTAAGTGGAAACTATTGAAATGAAAAGGTAAAAAAGACTATCATAATCTATCATACCCAGAATGACTCAATCCATTTCTTGCGAGATTCTTAACCATCCTGGCAATTTGGATACATTGCTTTCACCATGAAAGTTGTAAAATTAAAAAATACTGCAAACATGGTGTAGGGCTATGAAGGAACTAAAATATATTAAGATGGAGTGCGTATCTGCAATTTCACATCATTCGATTGAGCAGATTAGCAATCTCTCAGTAACTGTCCTCAGTGGGTACGGCCAGAGTGTCTCAGAGCAGAGAGCACTGCTCATTTGTTTTTGGGCAATGAACCTGCATGTTTGGCTGAGTGATTAAGAATACATTTTCTTTGACATGACAACAAAGAATGCATTTGAAATTCTGTTTTACCTGTACTTTAACAAGTATGACTTCTTAGAATATGCGTTTGATAGCTTATGTGACCTATACTCTGACAGAGGGATATTATCATTTACAGTTCATGTACACTTAAGATAATAAATAACTGATCATCCAGCTTTAGACAACAGTCTCTTTTTTTTTAAATCCTGGCTCTTTCAACTGCTTTGAGCTCACTCCTGAGCTCACTCACCTGCCAGCATCCGCTCTCCTGCTAATGATACTCATCCTGTCTTCTCGACAGGATCAGTATCATCAGGTGGGCTCTGATGATTTGTAATTATTACCCTGGGACACCGCAAATGATATGTTGTCCAGAACAAAGACAGCCGGTGATTTTCTCCAGCATGAAGTCCCCACTTAAACTGTTGTTTTTGGATTTAGCACTGATAGCCCATTCCATCTGTTGGCTTCGAACATTTCAGCCTTTCAGATTTGTTTTAATCATCAATGTGTATCTCTATAAAGAAAAAAATAAACTGAACAACACCTGTTGTTACATTAATTTTATTTGAAAACAGATAAGTTAATTTGAAATTTATTTTATCGACCAAATTTATGAAATATATATGAGTAAAAGATGAAATGATTATCTCTAGAACCATGTTGAAATATGGCCTTAGGACCGCAGAAAAGCTTAGCATTTCATCATCATCAGCAACAACAGTAGGAAAAGCAGGAGCCCCCATTGTATTGCAGCAAAAGCGATCACCATCCAAAGACAGTAGTCTCTCCGTCTGTATTTAAAAAGAGATCAACACTTTACTTTTTATGGCATCTTTTGGCACAAGGGAAGAGCAGCCTGTCAATCATACACATGTGAGAAAAATAAATTTCCATTACCGAGGCTCTAAAGTAGTTTAATGGAGCCTTGACCATTGCTGTGCATTTTCATAATCAAGAACGGCTCCACAATGAGAATTTTCATGAACTTTTACAAGGGCAAGTCTGTCCCTGAACCCAAGTTAGGCACTTAACTCAAGTGTAGCCCTGAAAAACTGGACAGGGGGGACATGCCTGATTTGAGACATTTATTTGGTCATGTACAATATCTTGGCTATGAACAGATGACCTGTTGAGATGAATACAGCTCAGTCTGCAAATAGGATTAACATACAGTTTGTTCTCTCATACCTTGGTACTTCTTCACCAGTGCAAGCAGATGTGACCTACAAAAAGAATATACAGTAGCTGTAAGGATTTACAAATTCTGGCACAAATTTTATTGAAAACAGATCACAAACCAAAAGGAGGAATAACCTAAGGTCAAGCTATGTTCCTAGGTCCCACCAGGCATGTAAGCGCTTCACTCTAGCTTCAGCATGTTCTTTTTTCCCCCATCTTTAGTGCAACCTTGGGTTGGAGCGTTTCTGTGTGTTCAATTGGATTTGTGAGATTACGAGTTTACCCAAAAGGTTTTTGGACTGTGTGAGAATCTCAGTGTGATGTAGTAATCTGCACATTGATCTTGATCCATTTGCTAAGTCTGGGAAAGCAACATAATTCTAAAACAATGCTCGCCTTCCACAACAAAAAAGGCTGATCATCGCTCACGATAAAGACTTCAAATGCCTTCCCAATGATAAAACACTTGGGTTTTCACATTCAGGCTCTGATTTAATCAATGCCCACTTATGAAGCATAATCAGCAAATAAACATAACTAAACCACCTTGGATAGAACCAGAGCCTACAGTTTGAAGTTGTGGAGATAGGTGGGATTTTAAGAGCAGAAGTGAGCTTGGTAAGCAAGAGACATTAAAAATCACATGAGCGATGAGTAACTTTTTCTTCTTAAAAAGACCTATAAATGAGACAGAGTAATCTGAAAATGAGATTTGTCAGAGGGGTCAAAGTGAGCATAAAATGCTGCTTGAGATGCCTGCCTGAACTATTTCACAAGGGGTTGCCTCATTTATTTCTCACTATGCCTTATTCTTTTTGATATCGTCCTTATTTAAAAGGGATAAATAGGAACAAATAAAAGATTGTGAGACCCCTGCGACGTGGTCATTGGATTCAGCTGGTATAGAAAATGGATGGATGGATGGATAAAAGATTGTGCTTTCCAGCTTTGTAAATGAACCTCTCCTAGTCCACAGTTTATGAGGTAACATTGAGTCGGAGTTTGCCCATTGTGGTCATCTGGAAAAGGCCTATTCCTGTATCTAACATCCTGTTGTCTTAATCTCTTTCCTGATGTAATTCCTGCAACCACAATGAGAACAAATCTGACAAAGCAAGGAGTCAAATGGGCGACCTTCCCACTGTGAGGCATCTGCACCAACCACGAGAGAACCTGAGTGGCTTCCTGTTAGCGTAAACTAATGTGTGGAAATTGACACTGTTTAACTCTAACTGAAGGCCAAAATAGATGTGGGTCTTTAGGGGAGCAAAATGGGGCTTCTAGTGGGACCACTCTTTGTGACTCACCAACAATACCCATGATTCAGACCTACTGGTGCAGTGCTTCTTTGCCCGGTGGAACCAAGGGTTGAAATAATGGGTACTTACAGATCTTATGGGATAGGTTATGTCATCATAAACCACAACTCCACCCACACCAGTTGGATTTGTTTCACACTGAACCTGAGAAGTAATTAAAAAAAAAAAAGAAATAATAAAGGTTTCTACATACTCTGCAAGAAAAGAGATTTTTTATTTTGGTTTCTTGAGGTGGCAAGAACAAACTTTGCTATGGCCAGAACATTTCATTGTTCACAGGAAACTCATGTAAAGAATTCCTGAAAGTCCTCACAAGAACAAACTTCTTTGTTCTTGCAGAGCATGTCAAGACCTTAAATTATGTTTGCTCATTTGTACAGGATTTTAAAGTCTAATTTGTATGCATTTTGAAGTCAAAGAAGATCATTTAAGTTTGTATGTAGCATACCTGAATTATATTGTTACAATGTACATTGAGAATAAATACGGGGAGAAATGAATGAATAAATAAATTTAACTATGGGGAAGTTAGAAGTACATGACTAAAACCTCAATTTTCTCAGTGAATAAGAGACAGAGTGGGAAACAAAACAAACAAAAGAAGAAAAAGAAACAAAGAAAAAAACACGAGAAAACTTTTACTCACTGGAGTATTCAGTCCATCTCCTCGAGCCTGATTAAGATGAGAAAAAAAAAATAGAATGGATTCTACATTATTTGTAGAATTAAAATGTTTAACTTCTACCTTATTTATTGATAGAACCTTTTTATACAAACAAAATATGCATATATTTGATAATATATTCTGATGTATAACATATTTATTTAAATGTATTATGACATTAACAAAAATGCTAACTGTAAAATATTATGTAATAAATGGTTTTGTTCTATTTGGAATACAATAAACCTGAGGCAATATAAAAATTATGTACAATTAAAAAAAAAAATAGGTGTAATTGAATACATATAATTGAAAAGAATATGTAACAAGACTGTTTCTTAATGGTCTGAACATGTCCTATACAGAAAAACACTGAAAAAGACATGTATAGTAAATAACATACATAAAGGGTAAAAAGTTAACAAAACTGCATGTGCCATATTTTATTTATTTATTTTTTTTTACAGTTTTCTAAAATCTATTTAAAAAAAAAAAAATTGCATTCTCTAATCAGGAAGTGCATTTTCTTGTACCTGCCCTCAGAACTCGCTGAATGAAGCCTTAAGGACTTCCCAACTTTTAAAAAACTATTTGCATCAAACAATAAAAAAAGTGGACATCAAGCAATATGGTCTTTGAAAACTGCTTATCCAAGTTGTGTTCCTTGTTTCCAGCAGTGTCAGCAGATCCTAAATGTATACGACGTAGTTGTATTATTATTACAACTATTTTAGATAAACAACACTGATATCACATGAGTCAAAGCTTTAATATTTCAACACCATCTCAGCAACAGTGATAATCTTTTTAAAAGACTCAAGACTGAATTTAGGTATGTTGTGAGGTTATTGGGGAAGCTTTCAATGAATAAACAAAATGGCTGTCACATGGCACCGGTAGAAAAGGGTGGAAAAAAAGGTCACTTTTATCAATACTTAGGCACCAAAATAATGGATGTTATTACAAAGAGTCAATGAATGAAGTTTTCATAAAAAACAGATTAATGAAACAAACAGAAAAACAAGATAAAACTGGGCTTAGTGTGAGGACTTAATCTTTAACTTGAACTGTTAGCAACTACAAAACAATATTTGAACTCGAAGGCGACACATTGAGTTGCTAATCCTGTTTTCACATACCAGATTAATCTAGGAATTAAAAAACAAAATTCTTTTGTCTTTTTAGTCACAGAGTTGTTATTTCATCGATACAAATGCAAGACCTTATATCAGAAATAAGCTCATGAAACGTGTCTTATAAAGCTAAAAGACATCTAACAAAATCATATAACTGTTTATCTTATTTCTGAAAAAGCAGCAAACAATCCAAATCAAATGAAAATGAAATAAATTCTCTCACCATTTCTGGTTTTCAGTTTAGATCTATTTAATTTGTTTGTCTTGTAGCTTGTACAAAAAGAAGTGCAGTTGCTCCTCCTAGAATTCTTTGTTGGGAGAGATGATGGCAGCGTCATGACATCTTCACGTGACAGCTCTCTTAAACATCGCGAGACCAGGTGCCAAAGCAAAACTCAGATTTTTTATTGGTTGTGTTAACTGTTTATTGAACTAAAATATCCAGAATAATTATTCAAATTACAGAAAAAAATATGTATGCCATCTCAAAAGACCATAATGGTACCTTACCTAGGATATTTATCTAGTTTCCAAATGTTTCTGAATAAGAAGTGATATCCAATTTGCCACATGTCATCAAGTAACCTCTAAGTTTGTTTTTTTGTTGTCTTGACTTTGAGTCTTCCTTTTATTGTCTTCGGCATGTTGGGATCAGTTCACTCTCAGTATTGTCGTTATTCCAACTTGGGTAATTAAAGAACCAAATCTGTTCATTTGAAGCCTTCTCAGTTTTGACCTAGCAGAGAAAGACGAAAAATAAGAAAATTGGAACATTGAGATGGTAAATTCATGGGTGATGTCTTCTCATTATTATTATTATTATTATTATTAGTAGTAGTAGTAGTACTAGTAGTAGTAGTAGTTATTAGTAGTATTAATTAATATTTAGTTCATGTGCAAACTGAGATATTCACCTGCAGCAAAGATCTACAGCTCATTCCATACAATATAATCTTTTGTGTTAAAATTATTTTCAATTTTTGAACATTCCTAAAATGTCTAATGAAGATATTATAAAAATACACATAATCTGAAAAACAATCTGTAATGACTAAATGTGTTTTCTGTGTGAAGTCATGAATGATTTACCTGTCAGAGAAGTCCTACAGACACCTGCCAGTTTCAGCTTCTCTTACTGCACATCTTTTTATATATACGTGAGTGGATTATTTCAGGAATGTAGCCATGACTTGTTCTACAGCTCAGACTGGAATGAAACTGATGACGGAAAATAGGTTGGGTATGTCTTCTTCAAACACAGATTTAACCCTTTATAGGGTAGTCAAAAAAACCCTTAAAATTTTAAAATTTAAAGTCTAGAAGGTTATTGGAGAACATTAAATGACTTCTATTAATATTGTAACTTTTTGTTTTGTAATAACCATACTATGTAGTTCTACTGAAGTTATCAAATATGGGCACTTGCCCTGCAAAGGAATAATATAAGTACATCTCCTTATCTTCATGGTAGTATATATTCCTGTTCATAAATTATGCTAGTACTCATTATACCCCATTATTATGCCGGCTTGAAGAGCAAGGCATGTAAAAATATATCCCCATCTTCATGTCTGGAAGATGAGTTTAATGAAGTAAATAAAATGAAAATAAAACAAACAAGCAAACAAACAAAAAAAAATCACACCTCCATACTATCTATAACACACAGAAGTTATCATGGGACTATGTCCCATTTCCCAGCATGAGCACATTTCACACATTCCACACTGACTGCCATTGCAGCAGGATATAAAATCACGTAGCAGACAGAAGAGCATGGTCAAAGGTATGTTGCCACAACATTTAGTCTTGGATGAAGTGTCAAAATATGGCTTTAGCACAAAGTCATGACCAGTCACTTTTTCCAGCTCTGTGACAGCATTTTTGCAAGAAGCAAAAATCCTCTTTGATATTCTGCTTATATTGTGCTGACTGTACAGGAAAGAAAGATAAGTGATCTGTTAGCATTTTCAAGTACTTTTTTTTAACCACAGTTTGGTGAACTACTGAAGATGGCAGAGGTCCGCTCATACTCTAAAAGTTGCATCTGTTACAATTCAAATTAACTGTAGTATTATAGAACTGAAATTACTTTTAGATTTGTCATGTATCATTTACATTCCAGTGAGTGGATTGACAAGTTTTTTGAAGCTAGTCACACCTCCTTCCATAAATGGAACTACTTTATTCATGTGCACTCACCTTTACTGAGCGTGTCGATTAGCTGCTCTTCCCACTACTTTACTTTTTTTCCCCACTTCCTCTGTTACCAGTTCTATAGTTATTTTTGGCTTCAGGCAGCAGCTGTCTTTGGAGAAATGTGTGAAAACATTAGCAGAGCAGAACAAGCAAACACCTGTGACACTGGACTTGCTTGTAGAAGAATTTGTCTGATAAGTAGAGGATATGCACAACCATTATTCCTTAAGTATGACTTTGCTTCCCCACATTTAGTATTTAAAAAAAAAGAAATAGTCATTGTGTTGAGGTTATCGCAATAGGCAGAACTAACCTCCTTGACTAGTGCTTATTGTACTGGACCTGAAAAGCCTCTCAGTGAAGAAAATCCAGGAAACTCACATCACCTGCTCCCAATTACAGCTCTGCTGTTGGCATGGTTACTCATCATGACAGAGGTTATATAGGTTATGATGAGGTTAAAAAGTGCCAAAAGCACCACCAGAAATCATTCAAGCAGGTAAAAAACACAAATATATACAAAGATGGTATGAAGCAAGCAGATCTGGGCACTACCTCAACACAAAAGAGCAAAAAGGAACACAAAAGCAAAACAGAGAGAGGTACTGAACTTCTACAGGATGAACACAAACCTACTATTTCTGTTACATCTGCTGAGGCTAAGTGCAACATTAGAGGCAAAACTATGACACAGTTGTTTTAGTGAGAATTACGTTTTAGCTGTCTACATGAAAATGTAAGAGCAACATTCCAAATTTTTTCACTCTGGAATCATTTTTAAAAAAAAATCCTTTACTGGAACTACCAAGTTAGTTGGATCAATCCCAAATCCTATTATATGCAAACTTACTCTTGGACAGGACATTGAAGCTCACATTGCCACCATTCAGTCTCGACGGCTTTATAAGTGTGTTTTTATCTGATTATCAGGACTGCACAGCAGCCGTCTTGCAGCCAAAAAACAAAAAAGAACTGCTGTTACAGGCTAACAGAAGAATGCTTCCCATAAGTAAATTGAACTTTATTTGTGTTAATGCTCCTTTAACTAAATGTGTGACACCAAATATAAAGTCCAAGCTGTAAATGGATTTATAGACTTTAGCAAGGGACCTCAAGCACTATGGTCTTAGAAAGGAATATATTACTTTAAGGATATGAAGGATCCCCTTAAATTTCAGTACTTTTTCCAATTTTTTGATTAAATGTTATGCATTATGAGTATCTACCGAAGACAGAATTTTTTTTCCCATCAATATCACTAATTAATGGTAAAAACATGAACTGCTTGGTTCGAATGTGTGTGCGCGCCAGCAACAGAATGAATTCACTGTCTGTGTTACTCGTGATATACTGGTGTATTACTCACTTTGCAGTCCTATCTCTGAAGCTGCTTCAAGCAATTTAAGATAATTTGGGCTCATGGTAAGTTAATGGACGAAAAATGATCTCACACCACAGCCATTAGGAAACTTTGCCAGGAGTTCTGAACATCATTTCATCTTTCTCTCAGTCCTGAGAAGAAAACCAATATTCATTGAAGATACAATTAATTTTTATTCAGTTGAATTCAGTAATTCTTTATTAACCCCCATAGGGAAGATGCATAATTCAGAAATGGAATATAAAAAAGGGACACAAAAATAAACTCTTGACGAAGCGCTCGTCATATTTATATTATAATCCATACCCACTAGAACAATTAATAGCATGAAAATGAGTTTAATTTATTCTTTTTTGCAGTACCTCTGCTGAACAATGTCAAATTAAAAATTAGCCACGTGGTATCAAAGGCATGTGCTGTGTTATGTTAGGGTTACCAATACAGTGCTGTTACACTGATACACAATCAAGAGCTTACCTTCAAAGTTTAACATATCAGGACTGTAGATGTGGTTTAGAGGCTGGAGAAGGGGTTTAAGAATGGAAGCACACATATTTACTTCCTTCAATTCCTTTATGATTGCCTATAGAGCTGACTTAATGCAACCCACTGCTATGCTTGTGTTATCGTTGCCTCTTGTGTGCACTTCTCATTACTTGTACTGGCTGAACACAGACTACACAGCTGTTAAGTGCAGAGGTCAAATACCTATTTGTATAAACCTAAAGGCTTCTCCAACATGATAATGCCAGCCACACAGAGGGAGTAGGGTGTGGACTCTTGTCAGAAAATAACTCTCTTCTCCTTACTCAGAATATGCTGTTTTAAGCTGCTGCTGTATAAAGTTTTGGAACTTTAAATTTTAAAGAAAGATTAAAATAGTTTATAAAAATGACTTAGAAGCGTTCCCTACATGGTCATTTTTCTGTCCATCTGGTTAATAATTTAAAAATCAGTCTTATTACTTGTTTTTGTCATGGAACCAGGTATGACCTATCAGAGAACCTAATATTGCACTCAGATTAACAAGGAACTAGCAAAGAGACTAGGCATGTGCTTGAGAATTGATTTTCTGTGTGCATGTTACTCATGTACAAATAAGTAATTTGCAGAGATGTCATGATTAAATATTCTTTACAGATGAATAACGACAAATTTGAAATTTTATTGTATCAAATATGATCGGACACTAAAATTAATATAGTGGATGAGGCTTAAACTATAAGACTAAAGTGAGTGAGTGAGTAATGTCAAGAGAGGAACAAGTGTATACAAAAAGTAACTTTTTGATGACTTTTAGCCTGTTGTATGACTTTATATCTGAAATAAAAGCAATTATAATTGTGAAAGTGTCAGTCTTTCATTTCAAAGTAACAAAGGTGCAGAATAAACTGTCCATGAGAGTCAGAATGAACAAAGGAACTCTTGATAGCCACATGACAAATGCACATTTGGTACATGCAAAAGCAAAAAGTGTCATCCTGATAACCACCACGTCCATCAGTAGTGGGATTCCACTGACACCAATGCTCCTCCACGATTTAGAGACTGCCAGTACTTTCCAGGTGCTACAGACTGACTTATTACCTTACATTATTATCCTCCATCCATCATTCATAGTTATTGTGGCCACTGTGGTAGTCATGATCTTTATTAATGATAGTAACTGATGATTATTCATATGGCGATCTGGTTATATGATAACAGCAATAAAAATGATGCTTTTTGTTTTGATGTTTTTAAAAAATTTAATTACATACATACATAGTTATGTATGTTTGCACATACGTATGTGTGTGTTTGTGTGCGTGTGTATATATACATACATACATACACACACACATATAGATAGATAGAAAGATAGATAGATAGATAGATAGATAGATAGATAGATAGATAGATAGATAGATAGATAATATAAAGTCAGTTTGCATGTTCTGTTTTGTGCTGTTGTGTAAATCATCACCACCATTATTGTTTTCTGACCAAATTAATAAATTCAACATTTGGAAGCTATGCAGGAGCAGGCAAAAAGAAAAGAAGAAGAAGCTATGCTGGATGCTTATGTCACAATCAGTTCACAGACAGCAGCCTGAAATCCATCAGAACAGCAAAATTCGTAAGGATGAAATGTGTGTGGTAGCATATGATCAGGGACACTTTAAATCAGAGATTGTTTAGAAAGTGTTTGGCTCATACAAAATTTATATAACACAAAGTCTTAACTTATTTATAGATGGTCTGAGTGTAAAACACAGATTCTGCTTATCTTCTCCAAATGCACAATTGAACAATATGACACAAAAGTTGTATGAGGCCTGTTTCTAAATTATCTCCCCAGGTTACTAATTCCATGGGAAGTGCTGTATGATGATGTCTCAAGGCTATTGTTTGTTATTCAACCATATCTGCTGTTCTATTTTTCCCATGGTAAATTTGTCAGGGGAATTAATGTTCACAGTACTCATAATGAGACGCTGGAGCGTCCAAGGCTCATCAATATTACCGGTGCAGCTACACTGAGATGCTGAGAACCAGTTGGAGATCAAACTATGATAACCACAAGGATAATAACTACAGCTGCATGAGTTGTACCCTGCTGACTGACAGACAAAAGAAAAGGTGAAAAGGCTAAAAGCTGCAACACTTTGCAGCACTCTAAAATGTTATTTATTTATTTATTTATTTATGTCATAGCTCATCAGTCCTATCATCTAGGCTTCTTCCTTTTGCCATGTTTATTCTATTGAACTTAAAGTGGATCTAAAAATTCAGCCATATTATCAGCTAAGCATCTTTTATTAGGAATACATTATGAAGATGAAAGGAATACTTTGGAGTCTAAAAAAACTGCCTTAGTTTTAATGCTTCATTGCTATTGATAAAGGTGTTCACCAAAACCACTGAGATAAAAACACAAAAAAGCATTAATGTGTAGTGAGACACTGCTTAATTGGTACCACACAAAAAACATATGCATCTCTGAAGGTATCACTCCTATTTAGATGCAGCTACAAAATTTATGTTTCTTCATCCATCCCATTTCGTATAATTCTTTTGCCTATCCACTTAATTTACTGGTTGCTATCATACCCAAGAAAAAAATAGGTAAAACGGTATTACTTTGAGGAGGAAGTACAGCAAAAGACACAACAAGATCCTAGTGAAATTATAAGATGCAGTATATAAATATTTATAACTTTTTTAAAAATGAAAATGTGAATATAAAGGGCATCAAATAAAGGAGTATTGGTCCACTAGTCATTCTTTTGCCTTCATTATTACATCTTTGATGTTTTAAAGCAGCATCTTTTATATTTACTGTGTTAAATAAGTTAGTATTGCTCATTTTATTTTGAATGACACATGACAGACAGCCTATCAGAGCTGCGATATTTGATGATGGAGAAAGATAAAAATAAAATACAATGGACTATAATAGACTGAATGAAGAAAGGAGAATGTTGGGAATTTAATTTTGGTATATATCTGAGTTAAAGTAGCTCAAAAAAGCCTCAACGTCTAATTCCACGTCCCTTAAGTCTGTGCTTGTGAACTTTTTCAAATGTCTTTCCTGTGAATTTTAGCCTCGGACAAGTATAAATATATTACCTAACAGAATTTTTAAAAAATTTTTTTAAATTATAATTTTATCTTATTATACACAAACCACTAAAAGTACTTGTCGGTATTGCTTTTTTTTTTTTTCCTGTTCCACATATGGAAGATGATATTCTGTGGCAGGATGTCTCAAGATGATGACAGAAGATCATTTCAGTTCCATAATGGAGATTCATTTTCCAGGGGCTTTTTTTTTTCCATGCACCACATGTCAGAGATATCGTTTTCATGTCTGTGAACTTTAGGTCAAGACAGTGCCTTGAAGTCTTTATCACTGTGTTGAAAACAAGCCTAAACAAAGTGGCTGTGCACCTTATCTTGCTGCGAGTGGCCACTAGCAGAAGTGAACAATATTTTGAAGAAATAGAAGAGGAATTAAGACACTGCTCCTTTTTTTCACTGTGTCAAGTGAGCACATGTATTTCAGTTAACGTTTGATTTTTATTGTATCTTTTTATGTTCATCAAACAATGGCTATTAGCATCACAGGTTCAAATCTGACCTTGGGGTAAACTTACAGGCACAACCACTCCTGGAAGTTGAAGTAGACATCAGATGGCCATTTCCAGCCCTTCTCGGCATATCCAGGGTATTTCTACATGATCTCTTTTTTCCTTGCTTAACAGTTAGTACCGGTAGTTACTTCAAAGTGAGAGAGACAAAATATCACAAGTATATGGCTTCCTTCAAAGCGAGATGTTATCTCAGTTTTTTAATGAATTTCTTCATGTTTCCCATGAGATCCGCTAGACAAGTTATTTTCTTGAGTGCAAGTATTTGGGTCACTAGTAACCCAAATACATCAGGTTGACCCAGCATTTTTTACATTTAGTTTAGTCAACATCATTTTTCTCATACTAAATTAACATCTTTGATTTAGGAGGAAAATTCTTTGCCTAATCTAATTATGTTAATTGAGTGTCCAAATAGATTTGTAAGGGTAAGTATAACATATTTACTAAGGATCTCACTTGAATGTCTTGGTCCACTTAAAATTTGTATAACAGGAGTATGAGGTACTTAATTTAAAAGGGCAGTTGCAACTACTTTTTAAAACACAACAATTACATGAATTAATTTTGCAAGAAATAGAAGGTAAACATATGTTTACCTCGAGCTGGTGTCAAGTTTGGAAAAGAAATAGAGAGCAAACTGGATTTGTTTGAATAAAACAAACTGAAGAATTGAGGCACTCGATTCAATTATCTTTCTTCGTACTGCACGCAGCCATTTTGCTCAGAAAGCTAACGGGAACTCGCCCGGTGCCGCATGTCAATCAAAGTTAGCTGTGGCTACCAGCTCCTTCAGCCAATCTCCAATAAAATAGGTGCAGAGTTGCTGACAGACAGACACCAACAACAGAATATCTGGTTTCATGTGTCGAGTCAGTGGTGAAATCAAGCATTACTGTCACGTTTAGCTGATGCTGGGTAACGTGTCATGCACAGTAATGTTGTTTTATGCAGTGATAGTCCCTTTGGTTGGATGCATGTTTCTTGTATCCTTCACCTTGGAAACCCCCCAAAACTTTTGTTATAGACCTTTAAAATAAATTTTAGACCTAATCACATCTACAAACAGTGACTAGCTTAGTAATATTGACATTTAATGAGTACGACAAAAAGTAGTGGTATATTATAAACAGGCCAGTGCAGTGCCTCTCTGTTTTACCTGAGGTTAAAAGATTGACCTGGTGTTAATTGTGTACATCATGCGACCTCCTAAACTCAACTGAAAATATATAGAGCTGGAGATAATCAACCCACATATCATGATTAAATTAAGCAAATTCTGCCAGCATATAAAAGTACATGGACTGATTTAAGATGAGGACTGATGTATTACAATCCTCATCTCAAAGTCTATGTAGTTTCTTTAGCACAATGAGACACGCATTTTACAATATACAACAATTTTGTTAATATTTACTCTCATTTAACCCACTCCAGGGTGCTGCTATTAATTAAAGACCAACAGAAACATACATATTTATAATGCATCAATTACGCAGCAGAATCATTACACAAGGGCTTCCTTTTTACTTATTTTATGTGTGCCAAATATGGCAATGAAGCAGATCTTTTGTGAGCTGATAAATGTAGAAGAGTACATTTTACTGATATTACACTAATCTATCCAGTGTGAAAGTGAAAAAGAAGAAATGTGAGTATCCAGAAATATGTACAAAGATACGCTATGCAACCAAACATTTGTTGTTACCAGTTATGATCCAACATGTAGTTTTATTTCTGTGGAGCTGCATGTCAGGTTACAAAACCCTAAACTAGTCCTTAGCCTCGGTGTACAGATAATGTCAGAATGGAGCAGGAATATAACTAGAATCTCCAGTGTCTTCTACTTTTTTCACAAGATTTGCCAGATGCGGTGATATATCCCTACTTATCAGGTCCAGGTTCTCCACAGTGCATGTTTGGTCATGGAATACTTTTCATTAACTGATTCTCATGCTTTCATAAGGCCTTCAGGACTGCTGGATCTGCAGTCGGGCAACCTGTTGCTAAATTGGTCTATCAAGATACCTTGCTACTCAGCACGGTCAAGTTGTTTTTGTCATATTCTTCTTTATACTCTGGAGGACATCTATGATACACCAAATCGAAAATAGCTTCTAGATCACACTGTAATTTGATGCTCAAGCCATCTTTAGGAATAACTTTTACTCACTTTTACTTATAAACTCATTTTTACATGTGTACCATAGTTGGGCTGCACTGGCTTCCATGTACCTGGCTCTTGTACAGCTGCAGACTTCAGTTACACTATTTGGTAGATTGTTTCTCTGGTGTTTTACTTAGTTTCATATTCTGGTGATGATTGTGGGTACAATATCATGTGTTTGCTGAGCCTTTGGTTATGTTATTTTTTGTCTTATATTATGGTGTTTCTACCTGTAAGTAAGTCCCCTTTGATGATTGCATTTCATTATCTGATGGACTGGTTCTTAAAGACTCTTAGGATTGACCTTTTTATATCTTGTTCATCTGTGTAGCTCCGGGGTAGGGAACTCTGGTCCTCAAGGGCTGCTGTCCTGCATGGTTTAGATGTTTCCCTATTTCATCTCATATGATTCAAATTAATGGTTGTCATCAGCTTGTCATCAAGGTCTGCACAAATCTGTAAATGACAAACTTGTTTTTGTCAGGGTATTTTGAAGAAAGGAAACATCTAAAACATGCGGGATAGTGGCCCTGGAGCACCAGGGTTCCCCATCCCTGGTGTATCTTAAAGTGACCCATGCGAGTGTCAGTGTTGAATTTACACTTGATAAGAGGGTTGAAATGGTCACATCCTCCTCTCAGAAGCTCATTTCTCCTTTGGGCAGTCACCCACAAGGGATCCTGGATTGAGACTGCCTTTTGTGGTAATACCAGATCCAATTCTTGAGGAGTGTGGATGTGAAAATGGGGCAGATGGTTTTAAGATTGAACTGTTAAATGTGGTATCATGCTGCAAAACTGCATTGTGCCCTGAGAGTGCATTGCTGCTTGTGGATTTTGATTACATGTTTAGGATGGAATAATGAAGAAGAAAGACCTCAAAATTTTTCAGTTTCACTTCAAACCAAGTTAGTAAGTTGAATAAAGTTGGGTGGTTTGTTAGGACCTCAGCCGGCCATCAAAACTATTTGTGGAATGGATAAGCCAAGCTGGGATTAAACTTCTGCAATGGCCTTCCCAAAATCCTGACTTCTTGATATCAGAATAAAAGTGAAGTTAAAACTCAGACCCATGTCAAAAAAAAAAAAAAAGAGAAACGATTAAGCTGTGATAACTTTAAGATTAAGCACATTCATGAAATTCTGCCAAACAACTCCCTGCATATAAAAGTGATTTTGATTAATAAAAAGCTGCTATTTATCAGTTTTTAGTCACTGAGTTTGCACCGAACAGCCTTAGATCATTCACAAGACACAAGACAAGACCCTGATTTGTAAGCTTTTAAACTATGTTTATTTGTTCATGCACACACAGAAAAAATACTTAAATACACAAATGTAATTTCAGTCAAACCACAAACACGCACACACGAAGTCCAAGTACTAAAAAAACACTTTCATTGTTCTGGTATTTCTGATGCACCTAACATAGCATTAAGACTTTTTAATCCATTAAATTTAAGGCCTTCCACTTATTCCAATGTTATGCAAAACAGACAGTTTTCACATTTGTGTACTAAGTGTTTATTCAAGTAAAAGTGAAAATTTAAACTAGTTATGCTCTACTTTCATCCTGAGAGTTTGTTTAACCATTAGGTCGATGTTCTTCGACCAAGGTTCTCAGGACCCACTGCTCTGCATGTTTTAGATGTTTCCCTTCTCCAAGACACCTGATTCAAATTAAAAGTTCATTAACAGACTTGGGCAGATCCTAATAAGGAGCTGGTTGGGGCAAAGAAACATCTGCATGCAGGGCAGTGGGTCCCGAGGACATTGGTTGAAGAACAGTGCAGAAGGTGCCAAATACAATTTTAGTGAAAAATGAATTTGGAAAAAAAATAAATAAATAAACCTCTGAGGTTCTAACCTCTCATTTTTATTTTATCATCTGGCACAGATATCTTCCCAAAAATAAATATGCAAAACAATGGATTGTTTGTACTGTCTAGATACTCTACAATAAAAATAAAATTTAAGAGATTTACACTGGAATTCCCAGATACAGTATATTTTGTATAAAGTCAAAATCCAGTCCTATTATCAGTATAAAGGAAAAAAAATCTTTGTGGACTGTTTATCTCTTGGAAAATTTGCTATTTATGAATTACTTAGAATAATATTGTCACATGTTGGATAATTTTTTTTTCAGATATTTTCAATGTAATCCATATTCTGTGTTATTATTGTGCTAGGAGTGTAATGGTCGTGGGATGACAATACAGGACCTGTGTTGGAGTTTTACATGCGTTAGGTAGGAAACTCATATTTCTGTGTTTAAGATACTGTTTTGTATTTTTTGCTTGTGTAATATATGCTTGTATACCAGTATTTTTGTTTTGAAAAGCATTAAGCTTTGAGGGAAAATATATTTTACACACTCACTGTACAGAGATGTTTAGAGGCAGTGTGGTGACTGTTGCTTCCGTTTTTCCACGTAAGTGCCACCGCTGCATTTTCTTGTATGATTACAACGTACTTGTCATACACCAGTTGTTTGTTTATATATATATATATATATATATATATATATATAGTAGTATGTGTTTATTATCAGGCTTTTAGATAACCTTTGATAAAGCCAAAGATTTAAAATCTTATTTTCAAAACTACCCTGTCCAAGACCGACAGGCGGAACAAAGGAAACAAATCATACATAAATACAGTGTCACATAAAAATGTATACATCTAAACCACAAAACATCACCGGAGCATGACTACCAACATTAAGGCATAAAATTATCTGTAGGACACTAGAAACTACTTAATTAAGCTAAGAAAAGCCATCCAACATATGATAAATTAAAAGGTATAACTTATATAATTTTCACTAACCCCTGCTTTATGTGCTTTGATCATAAAAGGAAGTTTAGTGTGAACAACTGTATTACAACGCGTTTTGCAGAATCCATCCATGCATTTTCTTTACCTGCTTCATCGTCTTTAGGGTCACGAGAGGGCTGAAGCCCATCCCTGCTGCTATCAAGGAAATGATGAGTAGCTCCTATATCCCCTGAAAGGTCATGAGTGAAGAAATATTCAAGAGAGAAGAAATACTTGTGGATTTTTAGCATCTTCTTTTCAACAATGAACATCTTACAATTCTTTCATTCTCTCTTCTTGTGCTCCTACACTGGGAGCTTTTTATAGTGAGGACATTTTGAAGAAGTCATTTTGTAGTCCTACATTCATGTTCTTTTTTAGAAGGATGAAGTTTTCTCCTATCAATCCTTTGCATAATTCATACTTTAACCTTTCTATCATAATAAATACTAATTCTGTTATAATAGCAGATACCTGTAGAGTCTGAGATGCAGCTCTTGTGTTTTTTGCATTTTCTCCAAGTATTGAACAATCTGACCTTGAGGCGAACTTTTAAGGATGTCCACAGCACCGACATTTTGCTGCTGTCTTTATTGTTTTATTTTTGTTAATAACCTTTCTCAGGGTGGAATAATGGACTTCATAGTGTTTGGAAGTAGCGTACCCCTTTCCAGATTAATTTGCAGCAACAATTGCTTCACTACTGACACTTGCTGATGATCAAATCTAATCAAACTTTATTTATATAGCACTTTCTATACAATAAAATGTACAAATGTATGATCAATTAATCAAGTGCATTTGATTAGCAGTACCTGGCTGCTGCTTACCTTCTAACTTCCCCTTGAAACAATAAAGCTGTACTTAGTTGTTCAAACAGTATTTATGTATTTTGGTCAAGTTTTTGTGTGTTATGTTACTGTTGAACTGAAGTTGTATTTACCTAATTGTTAAGACCTGGCTGTTAAAAAAAAAAAATCTACTTTTTTTTTCAATATCCTGATACCCATGATGTTATTTGATTTGATTTTTTAATTGTACATGACTACGTCAGGCCCTGAAGGCCATAGTTACCAATTAAATTAAAATAAACAATGTGGTACAATGGTAATTACGAGTATAGGAAGAAAAAAAACTAATATATTTGTATGTTCAGTCCATAGTCATAAGACAACACGGCTCTGTGCTCAATAGCGGTTTAATTATTTTCACTCAGATTCTAGTATATTAAAGGCGAGGTTGCTTATTTACAGACGAGCATTGTGGCTAAAACTTTCACTCCCACTAACATTCTGCTGTCCCATTCATGAGGGATTAGTGGGATACTCAATGTAAATTCCACTAATCTCTATCCTTGTCTTATGCCAAACATGTACTGTATGTGGGGGTATGATTGTGGTTTCCAACAATAAACAAAGGAGGCAGGCACAGCCATCTTGGCTTATGATAGAAGTACACAGAAAACTCAGCAGGAAATACACACAACTGATTATTGGTTTTCTAAATGATGGCGTCAACCTGGGGAGCAAGTACAGTACCATGCCCTGGTAGAGTTAAGTGCAATGAAAACATGGACTCGTGAGTCAAAGTGAGGGTCAGAATTCTGCTTCTTATGCTTTTATAGAGCATAATAGAAAATAACCCAATGAGAAATGTAGTGATTAATTCTTTTAAAAAAAAAAAAAAGAAAATTTAGATTGTCCCCACTGGTTAACAGAGGACAGAAGGAACATCCTGCTGTTCATTCCTAACTTCAAAAAATCCTATATTTCAAAAACAAAAGAAGCTTAACAAAAAGCAGTGAAAAATGATGACGCTTGCTTGTGGACTAAGGCCCAGTTTACTTTGGCTTTACATTCTAATTTGCAAATCATAAACAGGACAATGCCCAGCTCTGTGGGTGAATTCCGTGAAGAAAGTGAACCGATCTACAAACATAGCAATGAAGGAATCTATCACGTGTTGCAAACAAGCAGACTGGGTGACAATCTGGACCCTTCAGTTAATGTATTACAGGTGCAGCTTAGTTTCTTGTAGCATTAATATATATACAAAAACATATTAGCAGAACTCTAAATTTTTACTGAAGGCAGGCACAGTTTCTGATCTCGTCAAAATCAAAATGAGAAATTTCTTGACAAAGTCTTGCTCTCTGTGGATGTATTGTCATTGCTTTACAATGGAGATAATTGATTTGACATGTTCAACTGCCATTTGGAGGATTAGGACCACCAGAGCTGTGCTGTAGCTGTGGACGAACAACTGAAAATCTGCTCTACTGTTCTGGTTCCACCATGTATTGCTACAGTTTTCTACAGCACTGAGAATTGGAACGACAGTTGGAACACACTGCACTGACTTATGAGGCCTCTCATGCAGGTGGTGGACTTACACAAAGGTGGACTCCTATCATCTGCTCAGGGTAGGCGCATCCCTTCAAAGCAGTTCAAGGAGAAGCAGGCAGATCCAAAGGCGGGACTCATGGATAAAGGCCGGGCCACCATGCACTTTCAAATTAGTCTCTCTCACAAGCGTGGCTCCAGGGTGGGACCCTGGTGACCCATCCTGGGTCACTGTGCTTCTTTGTTTCAACTCCAAGCCAGATTGAATCGCTCATATGGCCTGTCTCACAGGACAAATTAACCTTGGGTCTACCATGGTCATTTGCCCCTGACAACCTAGCTCAGGCACCCAAACCCCCTCTACCATGACAGGGTGGAAACTGAAGGAGGATCAGGCAGATCATACATTCACCTTTGATACTGTGGTCAAAAAAATAATAAGACTCCGGATACAAGCAGCTGAGCTAGTTTTCCAAGGTGGCAGGACACTTGATGAGGTTGAGAAATGTTCATATCTGAAGTATAACTACTGCCACTTCACAACGAGAGGAGACATTTTAGGTGTATCTGGTCGAAGTGACTACAGAAGGTATTTCAGACATGTCCATTCGGGTGGAGGTCCCAAGGCAGTCCCAGGACACAATTAAGGGATCATATTGCTGAGTGGCTTGGGAATACCTCAGTATTTCTCTGGAAGAGGGAGGGCTACTTTGGTTAAAAAGCTACTTGCATGACCTAAATTCAGATAAGTAGAAGTTAATGGATGGATGGACTCAACATTAATGCTAGCAAGTCTGAACATAATAAACTTTTTTTTCTTCATTAGCTTTTCTGGTATATTTGTGCAAAAGTTGTTTTGCCACATTTTGCTGAATAAATACTATACCAATTTTGATGATGATCTAATTGATTCCCTGCTGATAGTTAAAGTTGTGGACAGAAACTTAATGGATATATATGCTGACTGGCTACTGTGCAATGTACTAAATAGACAGTAGTATGAATTTTCTTTCTTTAAACATTAGGATGTCTGTGTATGCACAATTGAAATTTACATAAAATGAAACTGATTTAACACAAGTCAACTTAAGATGTTGGAGAGGAGAAAAAATGTGTTTCAGCAAAAAGAGATGCTTTGTTTGCATTTCCAGTGGGCACAGCAAGTTTAAAGGCAATGGAGCTTAAATGGAGAAGTGGATTTGGCAGGTAAATCATTAGCAATGATTGCTAGCACCTCTGAGTGCCTTTAAATGCACTCCTTTCACCAGGATTAAAGTCACTGAGACGCATCAAGCTGCCGACCACAAACCAACATCAACAGCTATCTGCATTTAACTCTGGGGACACGAAGTGTTCTCACACTTCAACTTATTGGAGCGATTAAGGGGTCCTTCCTGTGTCGTGTGTGTGTGGCTACAGGATGAGCAACAGCATGGTGGCACTCCCCTGGAGACTTATATAAGGCAATCTGCTGGGCTAGCAGAACTAGTGTGTGTCTTGAACAAAATCTAAACTCAGTGAGGGGTAATTGCTGGCAGTCAGGGTTTAAAGTCAAAAGACACAAGAAGCTTAGCTTTTTTTTTGTTGTTCCTGTTTAACACACCAAATGTCCTCTTTCAAGTTTTTAATATAACAAATGGCAAGTTCTTTAGATATGTGTTTGGATGTATGTACATGTAAACATTCTTTTCTTTCTTTTATTAATGTAGAAATAGAACATATTTAATAAAAGATTTAAAACTTATATACACCCTTTTCTAAAAAATGCTCCATTAGTGAAACAAATGTAAAACTGCAATAGTATAAAATCTGTTTAACTTTATGTGCAACCATTTTCAGAAAATGTATGATATGTAAACTTTTTTTTTCAGTTACATGGATTGATGCAGTTTTAAAGAGGTTACAGTGTACTCTTTGACTTTTCTTTTTGGGATTTACTCCACTACTTGGCATTTATCTTTTAATTTATGTGTGGCTATGCTACCCCTTTTTTTGGGGGGCGGGGGGGGGGGGGGGGGGGGGGGGGGG
>JAOWBL010039986.1:0-26913 GCA_028564865.1 Zenarchopterus dispar | reverse complement strand
TATATATATATATATATATATATATATATATATATATATATATATATATATATATATATATATATATATGTACACATTTATATAATTGGCAAACAGACAAACTGATCTCGACAGCGAAACATATGAAAGCAGGTGAAGCAGATGGCTGCCACAGACTGAGCTAATGAAACATGCAGTTACCCTGATGTACAGATGATTACAGCGTAAAGGTGAGTGGCACTGACGGCCAGACAAACACAAACACAACAGCAGCGAAGCCCCTCTTGCCTTGGCTGAGGTTTCATACCAGCCCACAAAGCCGTACTCCTGGGAGAAGTTCTCCAGTTTGGGGAGTTTTGGGCACAGACCGTGACGACGCTGGTCACACTTGTTGGCCAGCAGCACAGCTGGAACCGGCCTCCCGTTGCCCAGGGCAACCTGGGTAGAGAAAGGGAGAGATGCAGGGGAAACTGAGCATAATGGACTAGATCTTCAAGATAAAACTACATAATAACAATAATAACTGTAACATTAGGAGCATCAGCACCAGCGGGTAATATCGGTCTGTAATCAGTGGTGGTGAACACTAGAGGAGCTTTCAAGCATCTCCAGAAAACAAGAAAAACAGAAAGGTGCGGGGTTCCTAAGCTCAACAAAGCCGGGAGGGGTTAGGAGAATTTACCTGTTTGTTATGAGACTTGTCCTCTTTACAGAGTAATTCTTATTCACTGTTTTGTCTGAGTCATTGTCACTATGGTGATATCCTGACAGTTCTAAAAGAAGACGTCAGTAAAAAACAAACCTGTAAGACCTCAACAGTCTCTTACATGCCTCCAGCTTTTTTAATGAGTAATCTTTGGCATAATATTACAACAGCTGAATGCTTTATAAGCCTATAGACAACAAGTATAATAAATAGTTAACGTATAGCTGGTAGTTACATTTAATAATTCATTTCTAAATAATGATTTTTGTCAACGTCTCAAACAGAGGTGCTTATTTCTTTTTTTTAATTTTTATTTCCTCTTATTTGAATTGTTTTAAAGCACTTTTTACTGGTCTTTATTTTAAAAAGTTTGTACAGTAAGGCTCCTAAACTTAACGAAATAGAAGGAGTCACCTGGGTCATCTATATTTCTTTTATGTCTTACCACCTAATTTTAGAATTTATTTTGTAGTATTGGTACTAATTTTCATGTTTTACCACAAATAAGTTCAGTAGTGTAGTTTGGATATGTTGGAGCCAAGGGCCTCCATCCAACTTGCTAAACAGATGTGATCCTACAAGTACGTAAATTGTAGTTCCACGGCTGACCAGTAGGGGCAGGTCCAACAGCAAGTCAATCTACTTTGACCCTTGTGTTAAAATGTATAACGTCAGATCAGAAACCAACTGCGATGGACTGGTGACCTGTCCAGGGTGTACCCCTGCCTATCGCCTGGGATAAGCTCCAGCAGACCCCCGTGACCCAGAAATGGATTCAGCGGGTATAAAAAAATGGATGGATGCAAGATCAGAAATCAGCATTTAAAATCTCATAAAAACCAAATGAATAAATAAATGAATAAATCAGTTTTTGTCTCACAGCTAGATTTCAAATGTCAGCTATCACTTTAACTACTTTAGCATTCTCAATAAACTAGACTGTGAATAATGACATAACAGAATATAATCATCCCTGTGTTGAATATATTGTGTCTTGTTGTGGAAATGTCTGGACACATCTGGGGACAGAGCTTAGCTAAGCGGCTCACAGCAGCCATCTTTGCCCCTGGCCAACGGCTGCTTCTGGGGTTAACCGGAGGATAGTTCCTAGCTCGCTGGTAAAGCCTGCCCCTCACGCTGACCCACCCTCCCGGTTGCCCTGGACCCTTCCTGATAGACTGATTGGACTGCTAGCCAGAGTCTGACCTTCCCTTTGACCTCTGCAGCAGAGCCCCGCAGGCTTCACGTCAGCACTTGTTTCAACTGTCATTTCAGCTGTGACATCAGATGTAATGATGGATGGAAAGATTCAAGCTGAATGAGTGTGAGGAGATGCATCATAGCTTCAAATGAGCCAAGCTGTGCTAAAATTACTATAACTACACACTCCAGTCACTTGCCCGTTTGATACACTGAAGAACAAGATGTTAAAGTTAATTATAAATAACAAAAGACTCCTCCATTGTTCCTTTCATCCTCATTCCTTTCCTCCATACTTTTCTTGCTCCTGATCTTCTTCAAGCTTTCTATTATTTCTAGATGCTCCACCATCTTCATCCGACTCACCTTCGAGTCCAGGTCTCCTTTCCACTTTAGGACTGCATGAAACGTGGACAGCCTGGTCATGTCGAAGACAACGAGCGCTCCCACGGCCTCTCTGTAGTACACACGGGTCATGTTTCCATAACGTTCTTGTCCTTTTTTTAAGAAGGACACGCAGAAAAAACAAAGGTCGTATTTATTTTCTGATTAGGAGAAAAGTGAAATATCAGCTGCAAATGTGACAGGAACCACAAGGAAGAGAGCTACCGAAGTTTAACTTTGTTAGCATCAAACTCAAAAAAAGAGGAGAGAAACAGAGGCACATTCTTTCCACATCAGTTTCTATTTTTTCCATTCTGTTCATCCCAGAAAATTATTTGATTAAAGAACTTTCCAATCAAAACAAAGTTAATTCTACAGGTTGTAAAACCCCTTGTTTTCCACTAAAGCCTGACTGTAAGTGATTAAAAACAAGGTTTTATGACTTGTTGTTTTAAAGTCTCATTTTAAAAAGAAGTATCACTCAGCATAATGCCAGGATCCTTACAGGCTCTCCTCTGCTCAACTTGAATGTTTTCAGATAAGATATTTGCAAGAAAAACCAATCAAAGACTTGTGAATGATGGCATTTGGAATGAAAAGATGTCAAATGAGAATAAATAGACAACAAATTACTACAAAAATGGCAAAAAAAATTAGATGAAAATAATGATAGGCATGAATCGCAGAAAACATAGACATACAGTCACTGTGGACACTCAATTATTCTTGTAAGGGATGCAACATTATCATTCAATTCATAAAGTTTAAAAAAGACTTGCATGTGTCAGCAAATGACCCACTTAAGACACATAAAACCCATGAGCTATAATGATGTAAAAAAAAAAAGCATTAAAGACCACATGGTGACAAATAAATGCAAAAAAAAAAAACAACCCAAAATGAAACAATCTGTCACAAACTTAGCAGCATTGCCAAATCAGACCACATTTCTATCACAAACACATATAAAATGATCAAAATGAGGCATATGTTTTATCAAAATGGACCAAAAACACAACGATGCCAAACTGATGCAAAGTGTGAAAGCTGCACGGATGGCGACACAAACGCCCATGATTCATACAATGAAGCATTATTGACATTTTACTTTTTGATGCTGGCTAATTTAACTAAGTCCGTTTATCGACTTTTCTGCTTAGAGGTAACTATTATCTTTGTAAGTACGTTAAGAGTTTTTTTTTAAACTAAAGCTACTCCTGTAGATGTTTTCAGACTGGAAAACATTAAATAGTCAAAAGTAACTTTTGAGGAAGTTTTGTCAAATCTTCAGAGCACGAAAACATAAAAATGCACCTTTTTAAAGCTGTCTCTCTCACACAGAGATGGTGAGTATATGAATAAGTCTCTATCTGGCTGCTAACTTCCTCCACATGATCCTAATATAGCGGTGAATCAGCATGTGAGCATCTGATAGACACACATGCTGCACATGACTACGCAGAAAAAAAATCTGTCGACATCGACTTATATAGCAAATGAACTTCTGTGTCCAGCTTTCTGATGGTAGTCTCTTAGCAACAGATGGTATCTACGTCAACTCACAAACAAATCGCTCAAACACTTCCTGCTTTAATATTGTCTAAAAAAAAACCAAACAAAACAAAAGAACAAAACTGAAACCTGAACAGACACCTTCCATCCAGAAAACAACTGAGACTGTGTTTGCTAAGATGCAACATTAGCCACAAAAGATAAAAAATAAATAAAATAAAACACAGCCAACAACCATAACTCACTTACTGGTGTTATTAGGTATAAATTCACCTGATTAGATAAGTTTTTCCAGCTTTTGGACGGAGTTAGTTAACGTGGTTTTCTAGTTTTATATGTTAATGCTAAGCTAAGCTAACACATTAGCTAAGACATCATGCTAACTGTAAATATCAGCTTATTTTCTCTTTAAATTCTTGGCTAGGACATTATATCAAACAGATAAATTTGATCAAATAAAGTGTATTAATTCTCACACTTAGACATACAAGTATTTGGATACACAAGCAGTTTGTGGTGTTGAGATTTCAAAGTTAGCTGTGTTTTACATACTAAAATGATGCACACTGGATTGTTTTTTTCTGCACCTCTAAAATAAAATTGTTTGAATAGATGTAAAAATATCAGCATGTATGTCCATAACTTGCTTTAATGCTGTCTTTATTTGTGATATATTTGAAACAGAAACTCTTGTTAGCCTAAAACAAAAGTGACATTATTCCACAAAAGCATCAAAATAACATAACTGTGAAAGGAGAACTTGACTGTGGGCTTTTCATGACAAATGACTCTTACTCAATCAATTTTTAGACCTTTCTAGCAATAAAACAGTTCACAATTTTGACTTTTAAGTGACTTTAAATGAAGCACATCTTTTTGTTCTCTCCAGACCCACCACAACAAAGTCGTGATACAATTAACCATATTAACTCTGATGAGGCGTTCGTGTGCAACTATACAGTCACTTCAGGTCTAAAGTCCTGGCAACAAGCTGCATGCAAATGACAGCTCCTATCAGCTGTCACCTGACTCAACACCGCAACAGCAAGTCTACTGTGAGACATTTGCTAGACAGGAGGAACATCATTTACAAAAATTGAATTTTCCCCAATTTAGGAATTTGGTGGTTTCAGTCCACTACAAGAGCTTTTCATATGACTTACATCTGCAGAAATGGGACATTTGCACTTCTCGTGTCATGCATGGTAATAATAGAACATATATCAGAAAAATGAGCCCAACAAATGTAAAAATGCAGATAACTGGATGTGTAATCTGAAGTTTGTCTCTTATTGCATTGGGACAGTGCAATGTTGATACTAATGAGGTTATAAGAACAACATTTAACCAAATGCAAAGTTATTCCACTCAAATTTAATAGGTTAAAAAAAGACAATTTCAGTCCTCTAAACATTATATTGGTGCAACATTATCAGATGCTATGTGGTATTTTTTGTACTTTTAAACAGATTTTTAACAACAATATGTATTGTGTCACACCTGCAACTGTGGTGTCTGTTTTAAAGGGATTTTTTTTTTTTTTGGTGTTTCAATTTTATCCACTATTTAGGCAAATTAAACATTCTGCCACTCAACCATGCACCAAAAGAGTGTGTTGCATAATTATAGAAAATTATAATAGAGATATAGCTCGGTGTTTGTATTTTTGAGACAACAGTGTGATTGCAAGACTTTTCTTTGCAACACGGTGCACCTCAGTACGACACCGTTTTTTTACTTTGAGCTGAAGGTCATCATCATTATTATTTGTCTTTTTGTAAGTGAATATTTTTACATAGATCTAACCTCTTTCTTTATGGATATATATATGAAGACAATCATAACTTCTATTGTCATTTAAACAACACTGACCTCAGATTTCACTCGGGGTTATGTTTGCTGGAGGTGGATAAAATTCTCAGGCTCTTTGCTTTAGTAAGTATTTATTTAACTTAATAGCACCTTCCCCAAAATGCAGCTTAAAAAGTTTGCAAAGTGAATGCAAACACTAAATGTTTCAATAACTAAAACAAGACAGAAAATTAACATAAAATAAAACTTATGTGTAACAAACATAGAATGAGGACCAAAACATGAGTATAATAAAGTATTAATGATGCAGAGGAATACTGGTAAATAGAGTGTCTGCGTGCAATATATATTTACGCATACACGTACTCGGTATAAAGTGTACAACAGCTACATTTGTACACAGCCCAAAACATTACAACTTTACAATAAAGGTAAAAATGTGAAAAGGTTAAATTTTCGCCCACATTACGGCCAAGTTATTATCTCCAGACAGGAAAAAAGGCAACAGAAGAAGCGGACGTGGTGTTGTAAGTCACAAGACTTTTAGATTTCTGATCGAATTATTGTTAATTGGTCCAATCTGTTGTAATACATTAGAAATGATTCGTCATTTCAGTATTTATCCATTTATCATCTTGAAAATCAGCAGGAGTGATCAATTAACCTTAAAACTGCATTTCAATCACGTGGGCTACATCCCAGCCAGCACGGACCTTATGTGGGTTAAAAGTGGGCTATCTGGGAGAGGACAGAGTGGGCCTGGCCTTGAAATGGGCAAATGAAAATGAAGAAATGAATAAGAAAAAAATGAAAAAAAAAGAGAGAAAGGTCCTGCATGTTTTCAGTATTATTGTGCCCAAATGAAAAGCGTCTGGGCCTAATATATGGGTCCCACGAAGAGTACAAGTGGGCCAAATAGTCTAAGAAGGCTGAAATTGTGTGGGTCCCATATAGAGGTCATGAGTGTCATATAAAGTCATGTTTATATGAAACTCATGAGTCCTCAACAAACTTGGTGACCCTGCCTGTCACCAACAAGTGTCTGAAACAAGCCCACTTGAGACCCATATTTTTTTTTTTTCAAATGGATTTTAAAGTTCTGCGTCAGCCTTTTCGCCAGATCCTGTGTCTGAACATCAAATGTCTGTGGTTTCTGCCCTGATTACCACTGAACATTACTGTGTCGCAGACATAACCTTTTATTGTGTCTTGAGCAAGTTCAGATAAGGAGTAAACACGGGCTTTTGCGCAGTTGGCTCTAAGGCTTATTACGCAAATCGGACACGCTTTCCACTCACCGGCGATGTCCCACAGCTGCAGCCGCACCACCGTCTTGTGATCCCAGTTGAGCACTTTGAGGGCGAAGTCCACCCCGATGGTGGCCCGGTAGTGCTGGGAGAAGATCTGGTGGACGTAGCGCCTTATGACTGACGTTTTGCCGACTCCCAGGTCGCCGATGACCAAAACCTTGAGCAGGCGCTCACGCTGCATTGTCGAGAGGGCGCGTGGAAGCGATGGCGCGGTGGTGTCTCCAATTATGGGTTCCGCATGAGAAAGAGTTGCGAAACGCCGAGGGTTTGAGTGGTAGATGTGAGCTCATACGTGGAAGAAAACAAATGAATCTAACAACGAAAAAGAAAAAAAAAACTCTTAGAATTAGTTCCCGTCCTAAATAAGAAGTTGAAAACCTTTTAAGGATATTTACGCAGAACTTGAAAGTAATACATGAATGTTTTTGTATTTATATAAAATACAGAATAAAACTCACTAAAGTCTCGAAATGGATTTTGACTCCTGCTTATCCAAAAGTCCCGCACAAGAACAACAGGCGATGTCATAGAGTTGCAGATCCGATTATCTTCGGCGGCTTTTGCGTTCCTGGGGGACGGGTTTCTCTCTGTCTCTTTGCAAAAAGACTTTAAAGCGGAGACAAAAGAAGAAGTTGTAAAACGACAGTCATAGTTACAAGCAGAGGAGGAAACGAAATGTTGTTATCAGTTCTGCCTGCGGTTGATGTGCGCTCCTCCGCCTGCAGCTTGCTTGGTCCGCTGCCATGCGCACGGAGACGACCGCGGGGACGGCTCTGCCTGTCAGCGTCTGACCGCGTACCACCACGCCCCCTCGCTTTGTGTGTGCGTGTGCGTGCGTGTGTGGCGCTTTTGTTTTATGCCTTTACAAGACATGATCGAAGTACATTCGTGACATTAAAAAATGCACGAGTCTATGATCAGTTTGTCTGTTCCAGACCCCTCTGGATAAAATATACACATTCCCTCCTGTCTTGCCATCACTTCTATTTTTTTTTAAGTAAATAGTCATCCTCTGATATTAACCAATCACCAGTAACACTGGGAGTATTGGGCAGCTGCTGTAGCGCTGGGAGAGTTCAGGGGCCCACGGTGGCTCATCTCTGTTAACCCCGGGTACTGAACCTGGGTCTCCTCTATGTCTCTATATTGGGAGTGTGTTGGGCTCCAATTCATAGTTATGTTGATATTCGATCACGAACACACCTCCGGCATTGTGTGGGAGTGTACTTTTGTGGGAACCTAGTCAATATAAAGATTTGCGACGAGGATGGGATTCGAACCCACGCGTGCAGAGCACAATGGATTAGCAGTCCATCGCCTTAACCACTCGGCCACCTCGTCCCATGTGTGCGCATTCATTCATTCATTCATTCATTCATTCATTCATTCATTCATTCATTCATTCATTCATTCATTCATTCATTCATTCAGTCAGTCAGTCAGTCATTCATTCATTCATTCATTCATTCATTCATTCATGTGTGGCAGCTCTCTAACTGTGGATGGACAATTCATGACATGTGGAAGGTTCCATAATAATTAATAGTTTGTTTTTCTTTTCATATTCGGCAGATATTTTTGCCAGTATCTACACATCCTTTGATAATTTTAGACATTTTAATATCCACTTTTTTGCCTCAGTTCAGCTTGCAAACAAACTAAACTGTCTTATTTTGCATGTGTTTGTTGAGATTCAGTGCCACTGTGGTGATTTGGGATCATATTGAGGTTGTTTCTGCTTTTCTTTTTGAGGTCATTTTATGTCTCGTGTTCAGTTTTTAATGTTACATGCCATAAGGAAATAGTTTTGTATATTACTGTCTATCATGTGGTTTAGTTTCCACACATGTTGTTTGATGTGTTTATTATTCTGTTTCTCATGTAGCTTTACATCTATTGTGGTTGTTTTTCTTTTTTTCATTTCCATTTTGGTTGTTTTAAACTGAATTGTAAAACATTTCCCTCTCTCTCTCTCCCTCTTTACCATTTTCTTATTTAATTTAACTTCTACATCTCAGTTAACTATCCAGACACTACCCTTATAATATTCATGTTCATAAACAACAGACTCTGGGGAGTTGGAGTTAGCCAGTGTTTCCGTTGTAAAAACTACAACTCCCAGTGGCAGTAGCGCCAACAGTTGATAGTTCCGCGACTGCGCAATAGATGGCTTCACTTTCTAAAATCAAACACCTAAAAAAAAAAAATTGTTTTTTGCAATTTCTTAAAAAAGAAGCTTCTGTCAGTCTCTGGTGTCTGACACGGATAATTGACATAAAACTGGCTAACATTTCATGGGATTTTGTCTTTCTTTTGGTTACGTATCTTGTGGAAGTCCTAGATAGAAATGTGTTGTCCCACAGCTCTCCTGAGCAAATATTCACCTATGATTCATCCACCTGCAGGATTTCCTAGGGTACCCAAGTCTGTGTTTCATGCTTCTGCAGGATGTCACCTCTTGATCTTTCCAGATCATTTTGCTGTTGTGTCTTTCCTCGGCCCATCCCTCTAAACTCCGTCCGTGTTGCGCCTCTGCGCGCTCCTTTACGGTAGTGGTACTGATGCGGGATGAGTCAGGCTATATGATGCTGCTGCCATTTCATCAGCGGAGAAACCCAAAGAACACCCAGCAAACCCAGAAGTGATACCGCGGGTTTCCCCACCCCTCCTCTGACAGCGAGCATCCTGCCTTCACAAACATCCGCGCCGTCGAAAGCGAGAGCAGCCGCCGGGGTTATTCGCGGCTCCGCCTGACTGCGGGATCCGGTCTTTTTGTTGCACCTGCCGTGGGTCCGTTTTTTTCCCCTCTCTCGGCTCTCCATCGGGCCTGGTATCAAGAGGGAAATCAACCCCCTTGACTCCGGGGCCTGTTGTAGCTCCTCCAAGCCGTGCCTCCGAGCTTCAAAACAAACACCCAGCTCTCCGGAGGCTCTGTGGCTGTTTTGCGTTTTCTCTGCTGCGCCCTGAGCTCCGTCCCGGCCGTGCTTGTGGGTGCCATGGAGCCCGCGTGGTCCTGAACAGCGCGAACACAGCAACAACTCCGGCCTAAAGCGGACTCCATCCCTGCTCCAAGTAGGATTTTCCTTTTACTCATCGTGTATTTATTCATTCGTGGATCTTGAACGCTTTTAAGACTACCCACCCGGCTTATTTTCTGTATTTTTCCCCCTGACACATAAAATACATTTCCATGTGTAATTTAGGCATAAAAAGGTGTTTTCAGTCCATCTGCGACGGCTTTTATTGTAATAATATTACTTTCGAGGAACATGGAAGGAAAACGCAAGAGATTTTACTCCACAATGTCACAGACTGCGAGTTATGACAGGCCACGCACGTGATTTCACGTCACGCCAGCATAGCCTATAAAATCCAAACCACTCACCCTACATTGTGGTTTGTCTTTAAACTGCACACAAGCAGCTCAGAAGGAAGATAATGTTATAGGTGGTGATGGGAGTCTGCATGTGTCCTCCTCATGACTAATAGGACCAAACTCAGAGTGGGAATAACTCTCTTTCTTAACAGTACACATAGTAAATACCAAACTAATACCTTTAAAAAAAAAAAAATCTAATCATAACTGATTAAGTGGGAACCCCCTCCTTGTCACATGTTTGTCTTGCACATACTTTTACATGATACCACACAGAAGATTATTATTTGTCACTTAACTGCTTTGTGGGGTTTTTTTTCACTTTCAAAAGCAACAGTAAATGCTCATCTCATTTCCAGTCAATGAGTGACGCGACTTTTTTTGCGTTGTAAATGCGTTATGCAACATGCCAACCTAGTAGAAATGAAAATATATATCATTTACAGATTTTTAAAAAAAGTGTCTAATAGACTCTACAAGACATCCAGCAACTTATTAAGCCAAACTCCAGTTTTACAAAATAAGAGATAATAGTAACAATCCCTTTTAGAGATTAAAATCACATTTAGAGTCTCTAAGAGTCCATAGATCACAAGACCACCATCACTCGTGTCAAAGCCAACAGACGCATAAAAAATCTTCAAAGAGCCATCTTTGTTTCGCTTTAAGAGGGTTTGTGTTAAGCACTTCCTTATGTGCAGGAGACAGTATCCTCACTTTGGAAAATCAGGGAGGAATTGTGATGGGAAGCTAGGATGGCAGCTACTCAGAGTAAGTAACTCACAGGATTTCATTTTCACCACATAAAACAGCTCAAACCTTGCGCACTTTATCACTGTTGGAGCTGAGGGTCGGACAGTGATGCGGTGTGTTGTCATGTTGAAACACAGGCCAGGTCACATGGGCCGCGGTCCGTGTCGCAACAAGGATGTTCTGTGGTGAAGAAAATGTTGTGACAATGCAAATAACCGAGAGGCACAAGAGTGAGGTGGTGTAAGTGTATCTAATATAGCGTTAGATGGTGAAAATTTGCCCCTTCGTGGCTCTCGTTCTTCGTAGACTGCTGTGACCACGTCTGCTGTTGGTAAGACACCAACTACTCACCATTACCTCACGAAATGACACTTTTTATGTGAAAAAAAAAAGTGGAAAAAAAGCCAAGGAATTTTTTTTACAAAACCCTTCAAGGTGACTGGGAATAATACCTTAAAAAGTGATCAAGCAGAGTTTCAGGGTGGAAACCATGAGTCGGGCCGTGTCGGGGACAGAACTGCCAAGCAGGTAGGGGGGGTGTTGGCGAGGTAGAGACGAACAGGACTGCTCAGTCTGCAGCACAGAGGACAAGCAGTCAGGAAACGTATGCAAACGACGCTCCTCAGGTGTGTCAGCTGCTGTCCCTGCACAACCCTCCACTCAGAAACACTCGCTCAGGCATGCAAAAACACTCCACAGAGCAGCAGAAACATGAGGGAAGAGGAGGCACAGGAGACAACAGCTGCTCTGGAGGACCAAAGAGGAGCGAGTTTGATCAAACCTCACGATCACCGTGTACTCATAAAACCTCACACAAGCCCACTCCAACAAACCCGAGGTCCAGTGTGCTACAGTGATATTTAGTAGTATAAAGTTACATACGAACAAACGAATGAAACATACAAAAGGCCCCTCTATAAAACCCAAAGCCTGGTTTGTCCACTTTGGACAACAAAAGAAATGAGGCAGAGGAGCACCTGCAGTGTCCTTAGATATACTTTTACTAACTCTGCTCTATATTTTCATTAAAATACCAGAAATACCAGAGTAGTCCACGCAGCCCCGGCCTCATTATTGACACAGCCCTCCATTCAGATGCCAAAGCCTCGTATCACAAAGGGCATTAGGCCAGAGCCGATTATCCAAAAAGCTGCCTTTTATTAAGATATCAAATGAAGCCATCAAGTGAAACAGAAAAGCATAAGAGGATTTTCTAATTCCTCGCAGTTTTAACTGAACCACCCAATGAATGCAACGAAGGCAAGAGTGAGCTGTACAGGGAATATAATCAAAGGTTAAAATATTTCAGTTGAATCAAGTCGATCCAAGAATGCTGTTATTGTTATTGTTACTTTTTAAAAGTCGCTCCCAGTTGCAGAAAGGTTGAGCTGATGCACAGCAGATATCAACAAAGTATCGAACTTTTTCCAGAAAGCAGTGGGAGCGGAGAGAACCGGGGAAGCCTTTTGATGCCCGTGGAGATGAAACATGATGGAACCGAACATCTCAAGGCTGCAAAATCTCCAGAAGTTCTGGCGGAAAATGTTACTCTGACATTCCTGCAGGCTGTTTCTATAAACAATTGATTACTGTCATTGGATTATTTCAGTTTTAAGCTCATTTGGATGATTGCTAAGCAAGGGTTTGCATGAAAACATAAGACCAGTTTGTGCTCTGTTAGCTATAAAATACACTCCACTTTGACATTTTTGACTATAGTTTAATACCAGGTGAAATAGACTCACTGATGCAGTTTTTTTTTTTGGTTTTTTTTTTTGGAGGGGGGTGGAGGTGGGGGGGGGTGAGATTTTTGGATTTTTTTTTTTTTTTTTTTTGCACAGACGCACTGAACTATCCTTTCTGTCTTCCTTGTTCGCTCACCCCCAACCGGTCGAGGTGGATGGCTGCCTCTCCCTGAGCCTGGTTCTGCCGGAGGTTTCTTCCTGTTAAAAGGGAGTTTTTCCTTCCCACCATTGCCAAGTGCTTGCTCATAGGGGATCATTGGATTGTTGGGATTTTCCTTGTAATACTGTTTTGTCTTTACCCTACAGTGTGAAGCGTCTCGAGGCGACTTTTGCTGTGAATTGGCGCTATATAAAGAAATTGAATTGAATTGAACTAGACCATTCCTGTGGGATGGATATTGGAGAACACAAACTTTCTCCTGCCTGTTGCCACATGCAAAGTGAAAGCATTACTCCACTGAGCCCAGATGTAAAGAGCAGGTAATCGAGACAGTTTATAGTAAACAAGTATGCTTGCCAATGAGATTGGCTTAACCTGCCAAACCAGACGGTCGGCAGCAGACGGAAGATGCATCCGAGAAATTTAGAAAATGGGAACTCTTCAGAAAAGTCCGGGGACCTCCAATAAATACTGAGCTGCCCCGTCGCCGTCTTCCACGGGCCGACACCAGCGACTCAGATCAACAGAGCGGAGCTGGTCTGTAAATCATAAGCTTATCAAACTCAAAGGCAAGTGTTCAGTGATATGCCTGGTATGCATTGCACGCTTTTGATTTGTTGTGGAGAAAAGATGAGTGTTGTGACAGGGCCGTGGGAAGATCTTTCACCATAGCTCCGAATATGCAGTTGTAAATCACACTGATCGGCTTTCCCAAACCATTTTTTAACAGTGCAGCTGGTCAAATAAGATGATAAATCAAATAGCATGTGGATGAATGAGACTTACCTCATGATTGGAACCTCATTCTCATCCTCTTTTTTGATGTAAAAGCTACTACTTTGTTGAGGTTAACCTTTTTATTTTTCTGATTGTTTTACCCTCATATGACATTTTTTCATCACCTACAATTCATGAAGGTTTCATGATCGTGCAGTTCTTGACATTGTACATGAGACCCAGCAGAGAGAACCCATACGGTGGGACATCTAATCATCTTGTTCACTTGTGCAGTTTTTCTCTGCTTTTCTTTCCCAGGATAACCTTCCTCCACCTCTGATTTACCTGATACTAGAGAGAAACATCTGTCTAACCCTCTTTATACGACCCTCTTGTTGACTGTTGTAAAAGCTCAAGCTCTCAGGTAGCTGCCAGTATAAAACCCGGCGAGATGTTGGAGTTACGATGTTGTGAAACTCAAGAGATTTCAGCTGTCTCGCAGTATGAGACCAAACCATCAAAAACAGGGAGACACAGGAGACCCTTTCCCTTCTGACCAATGAAACCAAGCATTTCCAGCATGGACTACGTTTCTGACGATCCAGCTTTGCACGTATGATCTTACTCAGAGAGTAAAGTGGTCCATCAGTTGGAAGTTCGGTGATTCGATCCCCACTTTCCTCTTACTAAATACTTTCATGTTATCTCCATTGTGCTCACTGTCTGAGTGTGAGTGTGATAGAGAGTCTATAAGGGTGCTGAAACAGAGAAATTTAAAAGTATCACATAAATAAAGCATTAGATAAATGAGGTCTGTTTACCGTCACAGTAAGGTTAATAAATCTCTATACAAGCAAGTCCAATAAACTTCAACAGAAACAACTCAGAATCTCATCTGGACTATAGTCAAATGATGGGAATCGTCCTTTCATCTATTTTCTAGACCCACCTTCATCTTTTTCGTGGTTATAGGAGGGCTGGAGCCAAGCCCAGCTTTTACAAACCAAGAGCAGTGGTGTTTACATTATCCTACATCTAATCAAGTAGTGTTGATGCTTAAACCTAGCGAACCTGGGACAGGCTCCATTAAATAAGATAAAAATGAAAAACCAGGCTCATTTTAAGTTCAGGTAAGATATTAAATTATTGTTGTCCCGGCCAGAAAGTCCAGCGACTTATTCCAGCACCAACCATCCAGCCTCCAGATGGAGAAGTAGATGGTTTTAAAAGACCTCACCTCAACATGCATCATGATGGCACTGGAAAGGTCTTCAAAGGCACGCTATGTAAAAATTAAGCTCCACTTTAGTTTAAATATTGGTATTACATTAGCAACAATAGTTTAGTCATTTTTTTAGGTTTAGAAAAAATATTGTCTGTTCTGCATTACATTTGAGGGTTTTTTTTTTCTTTGCTAAGACCTATTTCAGTGGAGGGAAGGCAGTGCCATTGCTGACCCTCATATTGCAAATAGTTAATTCTCTTCATTAAACTCTGGGAATTTCTGAGTAGATTTTAAAGTGTCAATCTAATAATGTGTAGCTTTAACCCTTTATAGAGCAGTCAATAAAATACTTAAAATGTCCAAATCTAATCTCTAGAGGGTTATTGGAGAATATTAAAGAACCTCTATTAACTTTGTAATTTTTCTTTTGTAATAAACAAAGAATGTTGTTCTACCGAAGTGACTAAATATGGTCCTCTGCCCTGTAAAGGGTTAAGTGGGTACAAATAAAAGTTTCCATGCTACGGCCTCTTTACATGGACTCATCCTGAATCATTCACCTTAAATAACGATGGAAAAGCTTTCATACAGGCAAAATGAAAAGAAAAAAACAAAACGAATTCACGGTTGTTCATGTCTGTTAACATGTCACACAAACCTAAAAATCACACAAGCACATGATGAGATGAATCTATTCCTGTTGTAGTTTAATAACTGCACTTTGCAACAGTGACATCTGCTCTTCTGGCTAGAGAGAGTTTAACTTTCTGAGGTTTTTTTGATTTGATTGATAATTTGAAGGTTTTGCAGGAAATCTTCCACGGGAAAGTCAGAGCTGGTTCATGTTTCCCACTCCACTCACCACCCAGAGTTTATTATCTAATGAGGATTTTCTGATCGTTCCTCTCGTTTCCTCGCAGTCACGCGAGCTCGTGCTGACGCACGCGCGTCCCCGGCGTTCTCGCACCACCTCAGAACCAGACGCGCACGCGGGACGACGCGCGCCTATCCCCGGGAGTCATGGAGGCCATTTGGCTCTACCAGTTCCGGCTGATCGTCATCGGGGACTCCACCGTGGGCAAGTCGTGTCTGATCCGGCGTTTCACGGAGGGCCGCTTCGCCCAGGTGTCCGACCCCACCGTGGGCGTGGACTTCTTCTCCCGGCTGGTGGAGATCGAGCCCGGCAAGCGGATCAAGCTGCAGATCTGGGACACGGCGGGTCAGGAGCGCTTCAGGTGAGGAGTGTGTGCGTGTGTGTGTGCGTGTGTGTGTGTGTGTGAAGCTTTAACTAAGTGATTTGGGGTGTTTCTTTTATACTTCTAGATTATAATTTTTTTTAATAATCTCATTGAGGACAGTCTTCATGAAGTCTACTTTAAATGAGAATTTATTTAAATCGCTTATAAATAATTTTCTTTGTGAAATAAGAGCAATGAGTGTGAGGTATAGTCATTTCTGTTCGCTTGTTTAACATGAGAGCTGAAAATGATCTGATGCTGTTAACAGCAGCTTTAAAATGTCACCATAAACAGTCACTTTAGAAACACTTCAGCAGTTTAAGAAATGGGGAAGCACTAAAAGCTAAATGTAATAAAAGTATAAACTGCTTATGCAGGATGTCATATTGTGGCCCAGAATCTGTTTCAGTGGGATTAATAGGCAACAGTTCTGGTTTAAGGAGTTAACCATAAACAGTTGGGAAAAGCAAAGTGCACCGTCTTTTATTTTATCATGGTTTATGAATCAGGATGTAATAAAAGTCATCCGATCCTGGGCTGGTCTAAATTAGTTTCTGTTCACTTCACTTTATATGCATAGTAGTAATCAATAATTAATAAAATGTCTCTTAAATAAAGAAGTTCAGTACAATATAAATACAGTCCAGTCATTGTTTTTTTTTTTTTTAACAATATAATGCAACTATATTCCAATTAAATACAGTTTCACTCCTGTTCATATTCATATAATAATAATACCGGTTCGTGTGAAAAAGTTAAAACCCAACTAATTGTATGAAATCTTTATTTTGATTCGATCTCTTGTCAGGAAGTACGTACGAGGCGACAGTGGGAAAAAAAATTACATGTTAACAAGACAAAAACTTCCAGCAGCAACTTCCCGACTCAGGCTGTCTTAAGTGGCAGAGCTGAAGGAAAACCTAATTAATAATTCACGAGAAATTATCATTGTTTGTGTATTATCTACTGAAGCACATTGTGTTTGTCTGTCAGTGGGACTTCGATGAAGGTCACATCACTTTTAATAGCAAATGAATTCAGAAAGGCAGTAACTTTTAGTGCTTGTCAATGTATTTTCAGTAATAATAATTCATTGCATTTTTTTTCTATGTGATAATGTTTAACAGTTTATTTAGCAAAATTAGGAAAGTAATAAATTTTACGTCATGTCTGATGTCTTCAGTCTCTTAACAACGCTTTCTGATCAGTATCGAGCATCAATATACAACATCAGGGTATCAATATTGGAAAAGAGATTAAAAATTTTTTTTTCAGATGTCCTGATATGTAAAGCCTTTTCATATGACTACATAATTATAAAGCATATTTTTAAGTGTGATGTGAAATCTTATTTGCAAGAGAAATGAATAAAAGAAGACAGAAAAGTAAGATTATTAATTAGGCATGCAACATTTTTCGATGAAAGCATGGATGAATATATAATATGATTATTCTTTCACTGTGCAAGTGCTTGAAAATTGTAGAAGGTTCATCCCTAAGTGGGTCCCCAGAAGAGCAACAACAACAACAAAAATAAAAGGCAGCTTGGACGTGAAAAACATTCAAGGAAATATCCCTGGAAAACGTAGCAGAATCAAGAGCTCTGATCAGCTCATGTGCTCAGCAGGAGAACCAGGAACTTGTGGTTTATCATCATAAGTTGTGATCTATCTGGAAACTGAAACAATCCTCCAGTGCCGCAGACCGCTTGGTTTAACAGAACTAAGAGTTAGAGAGATGCGTTTCACCGGGGGGACCTTTAACTGACCTCTGACCTCTTTGTAAAGTTCCGTTTCTTCACGGAGATCAGTGAAGCGTCTGATAAGAATACGTTATCAAAGAAGTGATATTTCAGTATCCAAACAAAACCAAGAATGATCTTAACTAATAATGTTAGTGAAGACTTGTGGAGTGCTCCAGACCTGACCAAAAAAAAAAAAGCCTGGATGTAAAACTGCACGGAGCAGACTGTTATGGTACAAGAGGGACCACATCTAAAAGCAAAGAACTTAAAGTGACATCAAAAGCTGGAATTCTCAATCCCAAGAAGGTCACTGCAGCTCTGAAACAAACTGTCTCAAATGTGCAGACAAGCTCTCAGCTGTTTTGACTGTTTTCTGTAACTGTTTACATTTTGTCAAGTATACTGATATTCAGAGCTCCTGTTTGCACATAGAGGTGTCTTATTTGGGTTTTAATTTAAAAACTCTCAGATTTCAGTTTGACACCTGTCTGTCTAAATATCAGCAGATAGTTATAAATTATGCTCATTGACATTTTTAAGCAGGCCCCATTTGTTGTTCAAGTTGTAATTTACACTCGTGTGCAAAAGAAAACCTGACGTGGGCGACGTTAGGTACCTCCTGACTGCTTGAACAACATTTAAAAGAATAAGTTGCAGGCAGACATTCCTAGTCAGTCCTGCTTAGTTTGTCCTCGGGAAATGTGCAGCCATTTATAAATTCTTTGGTAATTTGCTGATCTGAAGCATTCAGGTATATGTAAACGCAATGCCAAGAGGGAACGACATCAGCAATGGTCTTGCCGGAGGTGCAGTTGCTCCATATTAATCAAGGAAACAGGAAATCCAAAGAACTTGGAGCAAAACTTGTTACAGTGCTAAAGATTATTTATGAGTGGAAAACCTTAAATTTGTTTACAATCAGCCCAAATGTCCTCAGAAGGAAAAGAAGCCACCCTTCAAGTCTCACCAAGCATGTTAAATTGTTGAATGTTAGAGTCATTTAAAAGTATGTTTCTCAGGAGGGTTGCAGAGAGAACTAAAACATGAGAAGAACACGACCATAAAAGCACAACTGAGATTCACACAACTGCAACACGGCAAACCACAGGAAGTCTGGAAGATTGTCTTATGGACATATGAAACTGAAGTGGAGTTGTTTGGCCTTTTTGTGAAAACCAAATGTAGCAGAAATACTTCAGGGAGTTGGTTTGGACTTGTTTTACAGCCACAGGACACCTTAAAATTACTGATTTGACCATGAGCTCCACTCTACACCACTGTATTCTTGTAGCAAACGTGAGACACCTCCCACAACCTCCTGCAACTGGACAAGGATCCAAAATAGGCCAGAAAATCTGCATCAAAGTGGCTGAAAATAAAAGAATAAAGATAATGAAAGAACAGAGTCCAAGTCCAGACCTCAACCCAACTGGAGAACCTAAACTTTAAAAGAGTTGGACAAATGAATGTCCAAAAACCTCAACGAACTCAAAACGATGTCGTAAAGAAGATGGTCCAAACTTTGTCCACATTGATATGAGAGACTCAGATAAAGATGCTTTTTATTAAAGTCATTCCTGCTGCAGATGGAGCTACAGACTGTTAAAGGAGCAGCGTGTCAGCCAAATATTAAATTCCTACTTCACACTCCAATCAAAATGGGGACAATAAAGCTGTGTAAAGTGTGTTGGTCTGCCCTCGTCAATTCAACTCCAAATCTGGGAATCAAAACACAGAATCTGTAACCAAGAAATCAAAATCTCAAACTGAGGTCTCAGTTCCTTTTCTTTTCTCGCCACCATTTCTAAAACCGTCTCCGTTTCGGAGACGTCTTTCTCAGCTGCACTTTTTCTTTTTGCTGTTGTAATTATGAAACGAGTCAAATCAGCGCATCGTCAGTCTACTGCAGGCAGGATATAGCTGAGATCAATGCAGCTGGCCTTGAACTGACGGCAACTTGACTTATTCTGTCGTCAACAAATGTTAGTGATACAAAAAAAAAAAAAAAACATCAGCAGTTTACTTATCAATCTAAAAAAAAAAATGTTGCAAATTCTGCACCAAACTTCTTTTCTTTTCCATCTGTGAGCTGTTTCCTACGGGGAAAGAAAAGCTGATATTTACTCTTGTTTTAACCCTGTTTTTTGTTGTTTTTTTTCATCTCTTAATGAGGGTTTTTTTTTTCTTTACCGGGTGGTTGTGGTGGAGTTTCCATCGTCTTGCTTCAGTTTATCTGTCCTAAAATGGTAAAATCAGAGGGGGGGTACCTACCAGAGTTTTATAATAGTTTTTATTTCTATTGTCATTTTTCAGTTTGATTATTTTTAAGTTTTAGCTGGTTTAACAGGCATATCTGTAGTTTTAGTTTTGTTTTAGTCTGAGTTTTTGAGGTGTTGACTTACAGATTGACAAAAAAAACAAAAAAAAATCCTGTCAACAATGCCATACAGTACAAAAATACTTTATTCTTTCTTTTGAGCAAATAGAAATAGAAAAAGGAATTACGGTATTTTCACAACCATAAGGCGCACTTAAAACTTACATTTTCTCCAAAATGGACGGGGCGCCTTATGTGTACACCGAGATCAAAAATCTGTAAATGTTGTGTAACTTTGATGAGCGCTCCGCTTGACTGACTGAGGAGTTCCTGCCGACACGCTGCTTATATAGAGGAAAGGCGGACGTGTAAGAGGACAGCATGAGAACGTTAAAGGGGGAAGTGTGGGCGTGAAAGAAGACGCTAAAGCACGCCCCCAGTAGGTATATATAGCGCTAGTATGTGTATTATGCAAAACAGCATCGGTTTGACTCCTGAAAACGGCACCTGCGTAGAGACACGCTTACGAAGCACAGTTTGAACTGCAAGCTATCAGCAACGCGGAGGAACATGGGACTCGAGAAGCGGCGAGAAGATTCAAGGTCAACGAATCCATGGTTCCCAAGTGGAGGAAGCAGGAAAACGAGCTTCGCCAAGTTAAGAAGACGAAGTTGAGTTTCCGCGGAAACGAGGCGAGGTGGCCCGAGTTGGAAGACCGACTCGAGCAGTGGAAGAAGAAACGAAAATTGAGCATTTCCAAGGACGTCCGTCCTTGTACATTGCAAAATACTTCAATAAAGTACAACCCAACTCAGTTTTGCTCCCGCTGCCTTTTTAAAAACACACGCTAGCATGTTTTAAGCTAGCGTACCGGTATGTTATAAAATGGCCGCGCCCTACAATCCGGTGCGCCTTCTGTATGTGTTCAATACAGAACTAGCACCCCGAACTGAGACTGCGCCTTTTGGTACAGTGTGACTTATGCTCGCGAAAATATGGTAGTAATTAGAAAGATGAAACCACAATCATGAAAAACAAGGCCTAAAACAAAAATGAAAACAAAGTTAATTTTACCTGCAATTCTATTTAATTTCAGTCATTTTGCATTGTTAATTTTAGTTTTTATTTAGTTTTATAAAAGTTTTTAGTTTTTATTTTAGTAATGAGATTATTTTTATAGTGTTAGTTTCAGTTTTAATCTTAGTGTCAGTTAACTTTAATAACTGGTACCTGTATGACTGACAAGTTCAGGTACGCCCACAAACCATGTGACTTCTTCATATCATGTTTCTGAGGGCACTAAGTTGCTCTCTACTGCCACGTATGGTAGAAACTGGTAATACGAGACTAGATAGGCCAAAACTTGTAACTTGGTACAAATCTTAGCAGCCAAACACATATTCATCCGTTTTATGACATGACTGCACTTCTTTCTTATCACTCTTGCTGTTTATAGATCATTTTGGGATATTTCAAACTGAAATCTTACACATTTCTCCTCTAAATTATGGAGGTACTTTGTGTTGCTCACATGATTTTTTTATTCTTTCTATATGTTCAATAAATAACCACTTTAAAAAAAGTTTTAAAAAGTTACTTTTGTTCTGCTTCTAATACTGTATTTTCCTACAGATCACACAACTTAAAGTATTAAAAGAAGGTGAAATAACTTTTGCATATGATAAAATGGCTTTATGATTCTTGCTAATGTAACACCAGCAAAGGTGAGGGCTAAGTAAAGGTCTGCCCTGGATTCAAAGAGAAAAATAATCTTATTCGCATTGTCATGTTCTTATTCATATCAATCTTTCTCTTAAAAACTCTGCTCCACCCTCTCTCTCTCTCTCAAGGCGTGCCCTTTTAGAGAGCTGTCCTGCAGCTTTGAGCTACCCACCTCTGAGCTGCAGTGAATGCATCACGGTGTGAAGTTAGTCAGAGATAAAGATGGAGGAAGCTGGATGAGTCCACTCTGATCTGAGTCTGTGATGTCACAGAAACCCACGGATTTGAATGCCTCACCGACAAAACTCACAGGGTTGCATTATGTTGGAGTTTTTGAGCTGGTGCTCACTTCAGTCATAAATATTTGGTCCTTTGTACAGGTCCATCACCAGGGCTTACTACCGCAACTCTGTGGGCGGGCTCCTCCTCTTCGACATCACCAACCGCCGCTCTTTCCAGAATGTCCACGACTGGCTGGAGGAGGCTCGCAGTCACGTCCAGCCGCACAGCATCGTCTTCTTACTGGTGGGCCACAAGTGTGACCTGGAGGCACAGCGCCAGGTACGAACCAAGGATCTCTCTTTAGGATGCAAGAAGAAGTGTCCCGTTTGAATGTTATCAAAGTCAGGCATTTTAAAAATAACCATTTGTTCACACTTATCGGTCTATATTTGGCTCAAAGGCAGGCAGGCTTTTTAAAAAAATTCTCCAGGGGCAGCTGGCGCAGGGAAAGCAAAAATATCAGGATGACAGTGCAAAATGCTTTAAATAACACTCACGTAAAGAGTGACTGTAACACACTCGCTCTCGCAGGTGACCCGGCAAGAAGCGGAGAAGCTGGCAGTGGCGTACGGGATGCGCTACATCGAGACGTCCGCCCGTGACGCCATCAACGTGGAGCATGCCTTCACCGAGCTGACCAAAGACATCTTCGCCCTGGTGCGGTCCGGCGACATCACAATCCAGGAGGGGTGGGAGGGCGTGAAGAGCGGCTTCGTGCCCAACGTGGTTCACTCATCAGAGGAGGTGACCAAGAGTGACCGCCGCTGCCTCTGTTGATCTGGGAAGGGTTCGTAAACAACGGGAGCGAAGGTTTTACGAGGAGCGAAGGATTCAGAGGGGAGCGGCCGATGGACGGAGCTGTCGGCCCTCTTTCTGATTGAAACTGTTGGTTCCCCTCTGTCGTTCTTCCCTTGGACTAGATACAGTGAAAATGTTTGTACAAGCCTGTAAAAGAACACCTCGGATGTGGGCGAAGGACTCAAAAGGGTTGTTCCCATACCTGTATCTGTTTTATTTCTCAGAAGAAAGGATCAAAGATGCTCATGTGGGGAGGCCCCGTGGTTGAATTCCTGACGTCCCGGGCTTCTTTCCTGAAAGTTTCTCCCAGAAAGTCTTACAAAGGCCTTAGAAAGAGGATCCAGCTTGGTTCTTTTTCAAACGACTCTGGTTTTATCTTTCTTTCTCTCATAATCTCTCCTCCCATCGACTGCCTCTCAATATCCAACTACATCCCCACATAGAAAGAGATTGCTTCTTTTTCTGCGTTTTCATCCCAAACACTTACACGAAGCACGCTAGATCGAATTCTCCCTCTTAAAGTTGTGTCTCTCCTGTGCCGCCATCTAGCTACACACCCCTAAGCTCAATGGAGGAGTCCTGGAGGTCCTGTATATGAAGACGCGAGGAGGAGCTGTTTCCTGAGTTTGTTGCTTCTTGATTTCTCTTCCGAGGAGCGTCGGCCTCCAGTGAGCTCAATGATGTTGACTTCATGGTTAAATCCGCTATCAATCTGCTGAATATCACGCTATAATGTAACGCCGTCACCCATCCCATTCCTAACGGACTCTTACAACGGGAAGAGATGTGTACAGCTTAACTGACAAAGGTGGGCGAGAACAAAAACTTACTATAGTCTGTCTTCGACTGGACCCATGAAGTGGATTAATGGGTACCTTGGAAATGGAAAGCACCTTAATAGCCAAGTCTGCCTGAAATTCAGAGTGTAGATAAGCAAACTTGGAATATTTTATTTCTTGAAGGCAAAACCATCAGAGGGACTTCATTCAACTGAATGAAATCCACCAATGAATCACATTACTCACAACGACAGAAACAGAAGGAGCCCAATAAAAACATCCTGGGAGGTTCTGATTGGCAAATCGATCTATCCAGGTCAAATTTTGGTCAATTCAAGCAGTTTACATTACTTTCCTTTAATATGTCTCCACTTCTGTGGCACCAGATCTCTTATTTGTAGTTTAATAGACACTTCTTCCACAGGTAAACACCAGGATTTAGCTGTTACAGTTACACAATATAGGATGGTTATAAAATCTAACACACAGATTAAAACTGGTGTAAATGTGCTTTAAAGTCACAAAACTGCGTAGCCTGATTTTGGTGACTATATTAGTAGAATATTCCAAAACTAATTGACATGGGAACTGAACTAATTTGAAAACCTTTCTATGTAACAAAAAAAAAACTACATTCAGACCAGTTTTGAAACAGTTTAACATTTAGGGATTTTTGTTTTTCATTTTCTTTCTGAAAACTAAGTGAAAAGCCTAAAACCTTTCATGTCTGTACATTAAGGGCCAATTCAAGATTTCTGCATTCACATGTGCAGGATGATGGAGACTCATTGAAATCTGAGTATGAACAGTGGAGCCTCATGTATTTACATTTAGATAGCAATTATATGTATATGTGTGTGTGTATATATATATATATATATATATATACATATATATACATATGTGTGTATATATATATATATATATATATATATATATATATACACATATGCTGTGATTTAACAAGAATTTGCACTACACATTCATAATCATTCTTTTTTCTTTGATGATTTAACAGAGCCTTCTCAGTATAACAATATGGTATTATAAAACAAAAGCACCCCCTTACTTCATCCATTATCAAGGAAAGACTGTTAGTACTGTCCAAATTTTTTGATGTTACATTTGAGGAGTCTTATAGTAGAACAGAAAGCATGTTTACACAGATCAACAGACAAGCAGAAAAAAGAAAACAATGAGAGGAAACGAGGAGGGTGTCTGGGTATGGAAACAGAAATGCACTGGGAATAGAAAAGAAGGGAGGATGTTTTCTATTTTTAGGTGCAGATAACTTAAGAGAGAAGGGCCTCACTCTTCTCCTCCTCCTCCTCTCATTTCCCACATTCCCCGTTGGCACGTGCAGCAGACACTTAGGATGGTTCTGTGTGCACAGAATACCAATATGAGAGAAGCAGCTGGATTCTGGCAGGCTGACATTCTTCTGCCTTCTCCTGTCTGAAGAAACGAGACAAGGACTGGATGTCCGACTAGACACACACACACACACACACACACACACACACACACGAGCACACCTCAGAGTCATCAGCCAAATTAGACTATAAACCAATAAGGGCAAACTGTTGACACAAGTGACACTTGAACCACTGAGTGACAAAGATGATGGACTGTTAGTTTTTCTGAAAGTTTCACAAGTCATCTGAAGTGATTCAAAGTACAGCAGACATTATTTCAGTGTTGATACAGATTGAAGGCTACAGTATCTTATTGGATTAATAATATGTTATCGCTATCAAATTAATGTTGAGGGGGAAAAAATCACAAAGTTGACAGCTTTTGAGAGGTGTGGTTTTGAAGATTGAGCTGTTGCATACTGGACAACTGTAGAAAGATATAGTCTCCTAATTTGTATGTTCATGCAGAGAGCGTCTTAAATGGCAAAACCTGTCACTGTCATATACTGACATGCCTTCTAACTTGCTTTAATAGCAGCTACTTCATGACACTGGTATGGGACACTAATACCAACAAATCAAAACAGCCTTTTGCAATGAGAAGTGCAACATTTTCCACCATATTTGAATACTCTAACTTCCCATTTTTCATATTTTTTCAGGATTTAATAACTAGACTTTTCCTTCATCCAGCATATCAGTAACATGAGCTCTGTATTGTCATTGTGTCATGTGGTTTTATTGGGAGATAAAACACCATAAAACAGCTGCACATATACACATACACAATGTCATCAACGTGATTATCAGTTCAAACAAAAGATCTGATTTACAGAGTGATCATCTTGCACATCTTAGGGTAACCTGACCCGTTCCCATTTTTCTGAAAAAAAAAAAAAGGTTTTCAAATATTGAACATTTCTCTGCTACTCTCTTACAAAAGTATTAATAAAAGCCAAACACATGAATGTATACACAGAATATACAATTTGTTTAGGTACTGAGTTAACTCAAAGTACTTTCAGTGCCATCACACACACGCTGCTCAGCCATACCTGGATATTATCTAGTAGTTCCTTTTTTTACATCTGAGCTTTCCTGGCATATCTAACACTGGTACTTAAACAATAGATCCTTTGGGCCCTGTTGGTTTTGTGGTGGGGTGTCCTTGGAATGGACTTTTGTCCTGCAGAGGCCACCAGATGTTATCAGACTACACTGGGGCTGTTTTCAAAACTGCAACATGTGTGTACTACACACACATTACAGTTACAGTATTATCTGTATACAGGTTCAACAGTCATTGTTAGTACACCACCAGCATAGACACACCATGAGCATAAAGTGATTATGCTACAGCAAAACCAGAAAACCAGAAGTTGGCCATGAGTCGTGACTATGACTATTGTAGTGGCCCAATGAATTATGGGATACAGCAGGTGAGGTAGAGTGGTCAGTTGCATGCTGATTTTTTTATTTTATTTTATTTTTTACACAAAGGGCATACCATCCATAGTTTTGCATATGGTGCAGTTGCTCACATAGTGTGTAGGCTACTATGTTGTCCCCAAATCAGTGTGTACCAGTAATATAATACTTGATTTTATAACAAAACACCATCTGGGTCAACACTTCAGACACTTTTACCTCTTCTAAAGACTTTTGTTGTTGTTTTGTGTGTGTGTGTGTGTGTGTGTGTGTGTGTGTGTGTGTGTGTGTGTGTGTGTGTGTGTGTGTGT
>JAOWBL010039926.1:0-26929 GCA_028564865.1 Zenarchopterus dispar | reverse complement strand
TGCTGTCATAAGTGTGTCGATTGATCAATACTGTGTCTCGGTACGCCATCGATTTTTGTGTGTTATTGTTGTTATTGCGAGAGTAGATGATAGCGACCAGTGATGGAGACACAAAATTCGGGTACAATGGGACTAATTGTAAAAGAATACCTTATATAATTATAGTGTCGGATGATTAGCGCGTAGATTGTTGGATAACTGCTTTAAAAACACAAAGGTAAGAAAACAAAAACAACATTTTTTTTTAGTTTATTGATTATCAAAGTTGTTTGCTGCTATTAACTACTAAAGAAGTTAAATTGTCGATGTATTAACAAACTTCGGGCGACTTTAAACAGCAGAAAAAATTAACGTCTTAGACTGACCCGCTCATAAGTCGAATGCACTTTTTGGGACCGATTTTCTGGGGGAAAAAACCTTGACTTATGAGCGAGTATATTTACGGTACACAAACATTGTGCGTTATTCTTTCAGGTTGTTCCTAAGGTATTCGTCTGTCGGTCCTCTGACGCTCCTTTTCGGGGTGCGTTCATAGAAAATCTTGGACATGACGATCAACCTGACCTCAAACTTAGGAACGAGCTACGACCTCTGGATTCTTATAAGACTGCCTCAAGGAGGCCTTAAGAAATGGTCCAAAAATCCATTCGTAGAGTGTTCATCGCCGTTGGTACGGGTCATGTGACCGAGAATTTAGCTGCAAATAAAGAACAGAGTTGTTTTTGTATTTCTAGGTTTGTCGTATCTTAAAAGCATCATTGACCAAACAGAATGCCCACATAAACACTAGATATTGTACACAAGCATCATGCTCTTTGGGGTATGCGTTAAATGATCCATATCATACCAATCTTTTATGCATTGATAGCACATAGAGACAATCCTGCCGCTTCCTTATCAACTATGATAAACATCTCTTTAACCATCAGCTGGTTTTGATGGATGATCTGAGTCACTCGACTCAACAGTTGGTCTAAAAAGGTCTGGATGAACCTTCTCTGATGTCACCCTGAGGTTCCTGAAGAGGTTTTACAGCCCCCTTTTTTTTTAACTTTAGTAATCCAAAACCCACTCAGAAGACCACTGGCTCTTGTGAGTTTGAACAAAATCAAACATCTAAGATAGACGTGTACAGCAAATATCTGCTGAATGTGTTTTCATACATCAAAGTCTTAAAATGTCCAGAATTCCACTTTTGAAATTTAACGCGTAACTGACATTTCCTGTGTCTTCTCCAGTGGAGGAAACATTGGTTTGTTCTTGGCGACACTTCGCTGAGATACTACAGAGACTCGGAGGCTGAAGAGGTAGGACCTCAGACTCAGCCCATTTCAAGGGTTTTTTTTTTTCCCATAATTTAAAAAAAAAAAAAACTTGTTCTGGTTGTGACAAAACTGAAGGTCATCTTTTCATGCAGTCAGACGATTTGGACGGCGAGATTGATCTGACGTCCTGCGTGAAAGTGTCCGACTGTGACGTGGACAGGAACTACGGGCTACAGATACAGGTGCGTTACCTGTGCTTCGTTTGACCTTTTGAAGATCCCCGCCAGGCCGACAGACGCCTGTCTTTTCTAAACTCCTGACGAGCGGCGACGTGTGAAAGCCACTTCCTGTTTGCGCTTGTGTTTCCTTTGATCTCCAGACGAAAAGAGCTGTGTTCACTCTGTCGGCCGTGACGTCCAGGATTCGTCGAAACTGGGTGAAGTTACTGAAGCAGACGGTCCAGAACAACAGGCAGTGAGTTTGACTTTATACCCGGACACATTTAGATCCTTTAATGTTTCAGGAGACATCAAAATCAGATTTATGATGAAGTCAGACAGAACAAAGTGGACATTTTTCTGTGCTTAAACGTTTAAGTTTGTGTCTGAAATCACAAATTCAGACATAACTATAAATGTTTTTTTTTTTTTTTTTATTACATATTTGAGATTATGATTCCTTGGAGATACAGCTCCTACGTCCTTGTAGATCCCTGAGATCTGGAGATCCGGTGCTCTTAACGGTTCCCAGGACAGTTACAATCTGCCAAAACTCTCTTTTATAAACTTAATCTTTTTACAAGGTTTATTTTATTGCTACTATTGTGTTCCTTACTGCTTTTATTTTCATTTTATGGTTAATTTTTATTCACCTGTGTAGCACCTTTAGGCATGTTAAAGCGCTTTATAAAGTTTTGATTTAAAACGTACACAGTATTTGATTTATTATGTATAATGTAGATTATTTTAATTTCATGTTGTAAGTGATGAATTCTTGATATTTATCACGTTTCTCTGATGTTCAAGTGTTGAGTGGGTTTGAATATTTCTGTGATTTTTGCCGTCCGCCTGCCTCGTGTAACTCGACCCTCCTGTATCCCCCTCAGCCAATCAGACGCCAGCAGCGAGAAAGAGAACCCCCTCTCCTGCAGGCCGTCGTCATGCCAACCGCCTGCTCGGCTCACCTGCGGGGACTCTGGCGATGAGCTCGCCACTTGCGCCGCAGCTGCAGACTCGGACGGGGAAGACCGCCATCGCCGCGGAGACCTGAGCGCGGACTTGTCTCCGGCCACTCGGAGGGAGGAAGGGGAGGGCTGGGACCGCGAGCAAGCGAAGCGACTGGAGGAGAGGAACAGGTGGTTCGAAGAGGGGGCCCCCCTCGGCGAGATGGGCAGCAGGTGGGACTCCATGGATCTGAAGAAGGGCAGCGTACCTGTCCCCGTTATTGAAACGATGGACTCCGAGGTCAACAGGAAGTGGGCGGAGTTTGAGACGCTGTCGTTTGGAGACATGAGCGCCCAGTCTCTCATCGGAGCCCAGGTCGACCAGCCCAGCATCCCGCAAGAGTCCAACCTGGAAGAGGCCGGTTCACGGACTAACGCGCCTGGGTCCGAAGAGGCTCCTCCACCGGCCAACACCGCCGAAGCTCTTCAGAAAGAGGTACGTAAGTCGCTCCTGGCGTGTTTCATCACCAAGGCGGAGGAGGCCTCAATCCTCCGCCCAACCGTTCTTTCTCAGGCGGCCTCTCTTCGAAAGCAGGTGGAGAGCATCAGGAAGGAGCGGGCAGCCATGGGGATGGAGGTGGGGAGTCCCTGCGGCCCCGGGGCCCCTTGCAGGGCCAGGCTGGAAGCCATGGAGGCGTCCCACAGGAAAGAGCTGCAGGAGCTGCAGGAGAAACACGCCAGGCAGATACGGGAGATGCTTGAGGAGAAAGACCGGGTGGTGCAAGAGGAAAGCGAAGCCGCCGCGAAGGGTTAGCCAGGAAGTAGTGTCAACGCCTTTTTAGAGGTAACGAAACTTTGACATGTCTTCTTCTTTAACGTTGAAATTCGATCACAGCGATGGAGGCCGTGAAAGCAGCTCACAGGGAGGAGCTGGAGAGAGAGGTGGAGAAGGTCAGGAGGATGTGTGGAGGACCAGCACACATGGATTCTTCATCCAGAGGCCACATGTAAGTTCATGGCGAGGCCTCTGTTATCAACACGTAACAGCTACTTCCTGTCGGGCGGTTTACACGGCGGCGTTTTTGTGCGTGTCAGCCCCCAGCCGGACGTCCTGCACGGCGAGTTGGACGTGCTGTCAGAGCGCTACTCCCAGAAGTGCCTGGATCTGACCCGGATCGATCAGAACGGCGTGAGCCGAGAGAGCGAGCTGAACCGCAGGCAGAGAGAGCTGGAGCAGCTGCAGAGAGAGAACCAGGTCTCCGACCACGTCGGCTCCTCGCCGATCCGTTTGAGATTTTCTTCCTAAAAAATTAAAATAAAAATTTTTTTTTTTTTTAAATCTGCTTTTTTCAGGAACTTAAAAACAAACTGGCGGAGGAGATCAGCCGAATGCGTTACTTCATCACAGGTCAGAGGTCAGATGTGGTATCCCCTGGCAACACGGAGCGCACAACGTCAGAGTTAGAGGTACTGAAGGTGTCACTGTTGTCCGGTCTTTCCTCCGTGTAAAAACTACGACAATCATCTCCCACGAACATGGAAACACACACAAAAATCCTTTAAACTGAACTCACTCATAAATAAAAATTTTAAAAAAAGACTTCCTTTTCCATTTTCATCTGGGCTTCATTTGCGTGTCGGTGAAGTGAATGCTGCCCCCTGCTGGCTGAACCGGAAACAGCTCCGCTCAGGTCTTCACCTGGCAGCTGTTGTCTCACTGGTTAAAGAAATGTAATAAACATTGAATAAAGAAAAAAAAAGTAGGAAAATAGTGAAAAAATAAAAAAAACTTAATTAAAAAATATACAAAAAAGTACATGATGTTTATCTGTAGAGGATTCCTTAGATCCCAAACCATCGATCGGTAAGTTTTCACTCAGAATAAACAGGAAAGTTTGGTTATATACTTCTAAAGATTGTTTTGTTTTTTAAATGTTTTTTTTTTGTACATGTTTTGTACACCTTTTTTTGAATATAATAGATTTTAAACTATCTGATAAGCACCACTTCTTTAACATGTATGCAGATAACAATGCCTCCAGAGTTAGCTAAATTGCTTACTTTCTTTTTAAAAACAGTTTACTATTTACCTGCTTTACAATTTTTTATTATTTTTTATTCTTCCATCACCGTCGCTCCAAGATTATATAAATATTTTGACATTTTATTTAACTTGGTTGTGAGATGATGCAGGAAGAACCTGATGAAATTTACTGAATATATGGATTAATTTAATTAAAAATGTATATTTCTTATCGTAGTTATTTCGCTGTATTTCTACTTCACAAAGTAGTTTAATTAGAAAAACTTGTGTACTACTGGCAAACATTTAAATTCAGTGATTTTTCAAAAGTCTGTTTTTATTTATAGCAAAAGGTTATATCTTGTATTTTTCAGACGCTGTTAAGGGCCAAGGAAAACGAAGTGGAGTATCTTAAAAAAGAAATGTTGTGTCTGCAAAATGAAGTTCAATCTCTTACCAAGGTATGTTTGCTATTCCAGCCTTTATTGTGTAAATTGTTAAAAATGAAATGCTCATCTGAAAAAGAAAGTGTGTCCTCTTTTAGTTTCAAGGTTTTAAACATCAGGATATGATAATAAAGATAATAAACATTTCCTTACCAGGTATGATATACATATAATATAAATGATATAACTAAAACCTCAAATCAACAGCAACACATGAAATGTTGCAGTTTATTTAGATTTATTTTTTAAAAAGAGAAATCTAGAAGGACTTTGAAGCCTCCCTCTTTTTCTGGCATTTCGTCTTTTAGAGCGAAACGGAACTTTGTTTTTCTAATTTTATTGTTATAAAGTTAATCTTTTTACAGAGTCTCAACTCTGAGACGTTCTTGGGGGTTTTTACATTTTCTCTGAGCGTTTGAGTCTCATCTTGGGGATGAAATTTCTGAGCGGTCCACTTCTGACAAGATTTGTAAAAGTGTTTTGATAGTTTCCACTTTTTAATCTTTCTCAATGTTGATATCTGAATTATTTTAAAACATTTATCAAATTAACGAGAGGTGACAACTGCTTCTCTAAGGGCCTCGGTACGACCCCCCTGAATCATTATATTCTATTATATATGTGTATGTGTGTATATATATATATATATATATATATATATATATATATATATACACACACATACATTTATATATATATATATAAATGTGTATATATATATGTATGTTTATATATATATGTATATACATATATACACACACATATATATACACACACACACATATACATATACACACATATACATATATACATACATATATATATATAAATATATATATACACACATGCATATACATACACATACATATATATACACATACATTATATATATATATATAGCTTTATTATCCTTATATTTACTTATATTCTATTTTTACTTTTTCCATTGTTTTATTTTATATCCGCACTAGTTGCTTTTATGTTTGTCAAAAATACTTCAAAATACAGATGGAAAAGGAGGAGAATGTGGCCTTGATCCCAGGTCTAGATAAGATTAAATTTACATCAATTAATATGTCATTTCATGTTACATTAATTGATAAATAGGTAGGATTTCTGACACTATCAGAAAATGATCACATGATCACTATGATCGCCGTCGTCAGCTGCTCACACTGTACGATGTTAGGCCACCAACTGGATGAAAATATCCTCGTGATTCTTTCACGACAGTCATCTTTTCTCTGCAAACAATCATGTAAAACATATCAGCATTAAGATTACTGCTTACGTCCTTCCCTCTTGGCATTGTGTTAACACAAGTCTGACGACTCCAGATCAAACTCTTAAAAAAGTTTTTGTTTTTAGAAAAGTCGATGATGTATTAATAAATTATTACTTGTGCTCTGTACTGTTCAGACTGTTAAATAGACGTGACTCTGATTCGTCGCCTTTGCTGCAGGATAAAGACGACGCGTACGAGCGTTATAAGGAGGCGTACGTAGAGCTGAGCAACATGAGGGGTCGAAGCCAGCTGGAGATGACCTCCCTCAACGAACACTTGAGACTGGCCAACGCTGCACTTCAGGAGGAAGCAAGAAACACCTGACCAACCAGCTCAAATTAAAAAAAATACTCACTTATAGACAGTCAGCCAATATAACGCATTATTTAAATGTAACTATATTAAAATCACAGTAATATGTTGTCATGACTGTTTAAATAAAAAGAAACAAGTGTTTTCCACCAGTAAAAGACTCTGTTTATTAAGTTGGCACACTTTAACATGCAAACAAGAGCTCATAATTTCGACGGCCACGCGTGACATGAGATTTGTGGAAGACGAGATAAATATCAGAGGACCAAGGAAGGAGATGGGTGGAGGTAGAGGGTCTGCCCCGTCTTCCTCCTCTTCTTTGTCTGGGCTGGTATTCTTATGGTCGATATTGCAAAACCACCCTGTGGGTAAAAAGTTATCCATTAGCATCCGTCATCGCTGCAAGCATGTCACAAAACAAACATTTCAACACCGAGGATCACCTCGGGTCTTAATGGGTTAACCTGCAGCTGGCACACCCCTTACACAAGATAAGACTGTACATGAAAATGCAATAATGTTCAAACCGTATGTAAGGTGTGGCTAAAACCAGCTCTTGCCTCTCATGATGTGGCTCAGTCATCGTCGTCGTCATCTTCAGGGACGAAGATGTCGTGCTCCTCCAGGAGAGCTGCAAAGTTCTTGCTGATCAGAGTTCCCACATAAAGGAAAGGGATCACTACTACTGTCATACGGATGAGACCGAAAGGTGTCTGCAGAAACAGGAGTTATGGAAAGTGAAGATTAAGCCACGAGTCCCACCTCGGGTTGACAAGAAGGACTTTGGTCCAGATTTTGGATTATGAGACAAATACTGGAGCTTAAACACTGCTGTGATGATATTTTTTTTTAATTTTAACTCTAAACTGACAACATTGATTGTTTTTTTGTTTTTTTTAAAGGATCCTGCAGTGAATGCATCATTACTACTCAATTAAATAATTTCCCCTCAGGGATTAATTAACTATTTTTGAATTAAAATGAGTTAAAATAATTACAAAGTCTGATATGATTACTGTTCTAAAAAATAGTGCATGTAACTCAAATAACTACGACTAAAAATAAAAGACTTAATTTACAGTTATATGGACATAAATCCTTTTTGTTGAATGTAATTTGGAGACTTTTCCTGCCTGACAAATTCACACTCGATCTTTAAGTGAAATTTTAAATCCAAAAATATAATCGAAATCATTACACAAAAAAAACTACTTAAAACATATAATTCCAAATGCAGACAGAAAATATAACCTTATTCAAGAAGCGACTGACAAAAACACTAAAAAAAAAAAAACTAAGACGGAAATAAACAAGTTCCTGCAAATGCCTCGATGTTTGTACATCTATGTGCTCATTGGCTAATGTGACAACTCGATATTGCACAGAGCCTTTCTATTCGCCAGAACTGATGTCAATCAATGTCCAAGCCCCGCCCACGCTGTTTCTGGTCAGGTTTTTTTTTTTTTTTCCCCGTATCAAAGAAAAATACTCACTTTGTCCGGCTTCGGTAGGATGGCCCCCGATGGTGTGGATACCGCTGTCCTGCTTTGAATCGTCCTGGATACGGACGATGTTTTCGAGCCGGGATTACGGGTCATTAAAGCCGCATTCCTGGTGGAAACTCGCAGTGGGAGCCGCAGAACACCGCTGAACGCCATTTTTCCAGCTGCAGTGTGTGACGTCACCGTGAATTAGACTGGTTAACTTTATGGGCGTGGCTAGCTCTGTATGGACTGGCGAAAGTGTGTACTTCCGTTCTTGTATGATCACACCTTGGATAGGCTTCACTCCTCCCTGAATAGGATGAATCAGGCAAAAAAAAAAAAAAATGTTTATATGAAATTTATGACATTTGAGTTGTTTTAAATGTTAAATGTTGTGGCCCTCACTCTGAGTCACAAGTTCCCTATCGGAGTTCCTCCAACCAAACTCTTAAAACCAAACACTAAAAGACTCCTGGGCAATTCATCGGTGAGGTCCACCACAGGTTTTCTGAAAAGTGGTTTTGAAGCCTCTGTTTCCTCACAAAACACTGCGTCCTGTTTTACTTCAGAATTGAGGCTCATGCGGAAATAAGATTTGTTGCAGTTCCTCAACTGACCACTAGAGGGTGGCTCCAAAAGCGAGTCAGTCTCCGATGACTTCCATGCTAAAACGGTCAACTTCAGAGCAGAAATAAACATATTTACAGCCTGGTTCAAAAAAACGATTTTGGACTCAGTAGTTTGATTTCACACCCGTGACAACCCTGGGGGGATGCAGGGGGTGATTTTTTTTTTTTTTAACCATGCCAAGAGAGTTTAAGAGAATTTTTTATGATTTATATATTATATAATTCATTTATATTTATAGTTTTTATAAATGTATATAAATCATGAAATTTATTTCTAAAATGATTGATTGACAGTCGGCTTAGCCAATGGATAGCAGCCATGACTTCCTCATCTAGCGCTCTTATGCTACGATGCTTAGCGAAGCAACCACTTGTTCGTATACACCGTGTTTCCGCCGACTTCTCAAAGCCACATGGATGCGCCCCGCAAAAAGAAAAAATGGACTTCAAAACCAGTCTTCAGGAACAAATGGGTCACATGACCGAATGCTTTGTTCATTATTTTATACAGTTTATGTTTGGGAAACCTCCTGAAACACACCTAATTTACTTCAATTAAAGTTAGCCATGGCTTCAAATTTCCTCAGCCAGTTCTCGGGGATTGGGAAATCAAAAATGTGCATTGCATTTAGCCAATGCCGAATTACCACAAACTACTGAATGCTTAGCTAAGCTTCATGGGAACGATGACTGAAGTAGTGATAGCTAACCACGGATTAATCCAGCTCTGAAAAAAGTCTACGAGCCAAGTTATACATACATTTATATATATAACTTTACATGGTGTGATTTTTAGTTGTCATCAATGTGAAATCTATCTAGGGAGACTTTTTTTTTAAACTAGAAATATGTTCTGTTTTTGCTGCAAAACCAGCCAGTGGAGATTGACTCACTTTTGGAGCCAGCCCCCTAGTGGTTAGCCAATGAACTGCAACTTTTCTTTGTTTTGAAACATCCTCAATACAGGATTTAGATTGTTGGTTCTTGCTTCAAAACTCAGTGAGTTGTCCCTTGTCTACTAAAGTTAATGCCTTGTTTTTATGTGCCATCTATAGATCCATATCAAATGCTTAAATACCTGAATGTGAGTGATGTTAAGCTTGAACACCACTCACTGCTGAGGAGTAATAATGTTTACAATACTCCACGCCTGTAGCCTCAGAAGTTATAGAAGTCTGTTTTTTCCATATAAATAATATATGAGTTACTTGCATCACCAGCTTTCATAATGTTGTCTTGAGTACTTGAAGTACTAGTTGGACTGTGTCTGACCAGACGGTCAGCTGCATGGGAGTACCACAGGGCACTATACTCTCACCATTCATTTTCACTCTATTCATCACAGACTTCGGGTACAAAAACTTTGTGGCACCAAATTTAGGTAATGCAGTCCAAGCAGTGTCATAATGTTACAAAAAATACTGGGTAAAGGCATTTTTGGTGTTCCTCAGAGATCACAAACATTCCTAAAGGAATGAAGGGACTTATCTCGAAACATTAGAGTATTTAACATCACACATATTTTGTTAATAAAGGAATAAATAAACAAAAAGTAGCTATTAAGGACGACAAGTTTCTCTTGCACCCCCTTTTTTAAAGAAATGTATCCAAATCAGTTAGAAAGCTTTTATGTAGCAGAAGATGCTCAAATGAGAGAAAGGGACCTTTCAAATATTAATGTTACATTTGATAGTTGTTTATCAACAAACAGATAGCGAATATGGTGGAAGTAGCCTCTTCTGAATTGTATGTAGCCCATGGTGCCACTGCTGCATTAATATTACCAATCAATCAAACTTTATTTATAAAGCCCTTTAACACTCATAGAATGACCAAAGTGCTGTACAGGTACATATAGAAATAAAATAGACTAGAAACAAAATCATAACAAAAAATGAAGTAAAAACAGTAGTGTAAAAAAAAGGGTGGGGGTTGGGGGTTGGCCGGGTTAACGATTCTGCTCTCCAGTATTAAAAGCCAATGTGAAGCAACTGGGTGTGGCCCAGTGGCCTAATGGATAAGGCATCAGCCTCCGGAGCTGGGGATTGTGGGTTCAAGTCCCACCTGGGTCGTGGAGTACTTCCTTCGTGAAATGCTTTGGTATTATGGGGAGTGGCTATAACAAGGCCCTTAACCTCTAACTGCTCCCCAGGTGCTTTAGCAGCCCTAACTAGTGGTGGGTTAAAAGCAGAGGACAGGTTTCAGTGCAATTCCTAAGATATGTACTGACAACATATGGATTATCCTTAAAAAGATGTGTTTTTAGTAAAGATTTAAAATCATCTAGTGTCCTGGCAGACCTCACAGGAAGAAGGAGATGATTCCAAAGTTTAGGAGCTGCCACTGAAAAAGCTCCTAAAGTTACCAGTCGAGACCTGGGAACCACCAAGAGCATCTGATCTTCAGATCTCAGAGCTCTACGAGGATGGTGACGATGCAGGAGCTCAGAAAGATAAGAAGGTGCCAGACCATGTAAACATTTAAAAGCCAGGAGTAAAATTTTAAAAACTCTGAAAGAAACAGGCAGCCAGTGAAGAGAACGCAATACCGCGGTGATGTGTTCACGCCGTCTTGTCCCCGTTAATAGACGGGCACCTGAATTCTGGACTAGCTGGAGATGGTGAAGAAGAGACCGGTCCAACCCAGAACAAAAAGAGTTGCAGTAATCCAGTCTAGAAAAGATAAAAGCAAGAATGACTCTTTCAAGAGCATCATGAAGGAGATAGGGCTTAATTTTGGACTACTGCACTCACCTGTCTATCAAACTTAAAATTATTATCTAAAATAACCCCAAAATTCTTTATAAAAGAGTGGTTAAAATCAGGTAATCCAGCAGCACTAAGGTATCCTGTGGGCAGGTCATTTATCCCAAAAACGCAAACCTCTGTTTTATTATCATTTAAGCAGAGGAAGTTCAGTTCCATCCAAGTTTTGACCTCCTTCAAACAGTTCTGCAAGTTTTGTAGACACTGGGCTCCACCAGGTTTTACTGGTAAATAAACCTGGATGTCATCTGCATAACAGTGAAAGCACATGTTATATTTTTTTTTAAAATGGACCCCAGTGGAAGCAGGTACAAAGAAAATAAAACCGGGCCTAGAATTGAGCCTTGAGGTACACCATATTTAAGTGGGGCCTTCGTGGATGAAAACTGCCCCAGCTGGACAGAAAAGCTTCTGTCAGATAAGTAGGACCTAAACCATTTCAGTGCGGTGCCCTTTACCCCGACAGAGTGCTCTAATCGTGATACTAAAATGTTGTGATCCACTGGGTCAAAAGCAGCAGTGAGATCAAAAAGAATTAAAACAGCAGAAGCTCCAGAATCAACAGTTAAAAGCAAATCATTACACACGTAAATTATGATTTACCATGGCAATTTTGTCCCATGAGTGTGTGTCTGACCACGTGGTCAGCGCCATGGGAGCACCACAGGGTACTATACTCTCACCATTCATCTTCACTCTACACACCACAGACTTCCGGTACAAAAACTTTCTGTTTTTTAAAAAAAAAAAATTAATCTCTGTTAACATTTGATAGCTGTTTGTCAACAATCACGTAACGAACATGGCGGGCGCACGCCTCTTCCTCGAGGTCGAGGTAAGGAAGAGCGCGCTCCGCGGCCGCGCGCCTAAAGAGGAAGTTGCAAGGCGGAAGAGAGCACGTTGGAGAAACTTGATAACTTCTAGCATACCGGCTAGAAATAGACATATTACATTAACAGAGGACTTTGATTCGTATTTTTTATATACATTTCGTTAGCTAATTAAACACTCTGACCACATTCAGTCACAACTCGCCACACTAGTCGACGCGGACTCTTGCAGTTTGAAACAGACGTTGCACTTGCTCCGCCAAGCCGACGTCATCCACCTGTACAAAGTCTGATTTAGCGCATTTTAAAGTATCGCAATACTCAGTAAACCAAACAAGCAGCAAACCCAGTCGGCTCTCTGACTCCGTGGGGTCTGACTCGTCCTCCTCGGCGGGAGTGGGAGGGAGGAAAGTTACCGGTGCTGCTGTCGGAGGAGCCGCGGAGGCCTGTCGCGGAGCGGAGGCTGCATGTGTGCCGAGAACCGCCGCTAACGCGCCGAGGACCCGGTAGACGAACATGTCGGCCCAGGCACAGATGCGAGCCATGCTGGACCAGCTCATGGGGACGGGGAGAGACGGTGAGGGGGGCTTGTGATTCAGATGTGACACTTTTAAATATTTTAAAGAGTTGTTATTAGCATTAGCCACCGAGCTAACGGTCAGTGAGGCGCGCTGACGAGCTACCAGGACAGCTAGCCGCTAAGCTACCTGTTGTATTTCACTTGACAAACATTTCTGAGATTATTATATGTTGTACATTTTTATAAGCCACAACAGTTGCACAATTTTATTTGTCCTATTATTAAAAATAAATTTTTTGTTATTTTTTATTTTACGATTACACACAATTAACAGTTGGTGCAACAGTGGCTTTAATAAAGTGATTTATTTTATTTATTTATTTATTTTTTTCCCTGGAGACCCAAGTTAACTCACAAAACAAGACTGTAACTCGTATGTCATGTTTCCTTCCGTTGAAGGAGACACCATGCGGCAGAGAATCAAATTCACAGATGACCAAGTCTGCAAAAGCCACCTTTTGGATTCGTGTCCTCATGACATCCTGTCGGGCACGGTGAGTGTCATACTTCCACGCAAACATGTATAATTACACACCAAGGGCCTGTGTTTGCTTTTGTCATTGCTGGGGACAGGTATGAACCCCCATAACATGATAAAGGGATCGATCAAGGAGGGGGTTCAACTCCTCAACTCTGTCCCTCTGTTCGTTACCTTTTGGATATCACACAAAACTATGATTTATGGAAAAATATAGTGTCAGATTTAATATTTTATTATGATTTTCTTAAAAGTAACAACATGTGTTTAAGTGTGATAAGATGTATCCTCAAAATATTTCCTTCCAATTTTTCTTTTAACTTTGTACATTCTCAAATAGAGATAACGTTGCATTTTTGTCAAAACTGAACAGCAAAAACGATAAGAAAATAAAAAGTGCTGAGTAAAAACTGTTACATTTCTTTTTACATTAGTTGAATCCAGTTGCAGCACTCGCAAAGTAACAGAAAAGAAACCCAACTTCAGAAAACAGGATTTGCTGATTAGTGTAAAACATAAAACACAAACTAAACTAAAGTATCTCCTTTTTGTTAAATAATGAGTAAGTTACTCCGTGCGAAGAAAATCACTTGGAATAATTTCAAATCTCAAAAAGATTTACTTTGTTGCATATCCCCCTAGAGAAAATATCAAACTTAATAAACTCTTGAAACATTTGCTTTTCAAAACGTAGAGGTTTAACTGAATAAAGAAACAATATAAAGAAAACCAGGCAGCACGGTGGCTCAGTGGTTCCTGGTTCGACTCCCGGCCCGACAGGAGTTCCCATGATCTCCTCGTGCTTGTGTAGGTTCTTTCCGGGTACTCTGGATTGATTGATTGATTGATTGATTGACACCTCTAAATTGCTCGTAGATGTGAGATGGTTTTTATATGTGGCCCTGTGATGGAGCTGGGATAGGCCCCAGCAGACCCCCCTCCAGGAACCAACAGGTATAGAAAATGAATTTTTTTTTTTTTTTTTTTTAAATATTTTCTCTCATTCTTCTGTTAACTAATTTCAGTGGGGAGAAATCATCTTTTCCTTTCCCGCTAGCATTTTGAACCTCGGGAGGAACAAAGTCTGTGCACATATCGAGCAGAAATGCAAATGTCCTGGACATTTTCTGTGGTTTTATTAATTCATTGTAGTTTCACCTAAAACAGCAACAGGAAACGACAAACATTCTTTTAAATACCGTAACTGTTCAACCGTTTACTACTATCGACGTAATTCTAACGGATTATGAAAGCTGGGAAGCAGCTTTGTGCTGATATATGACACAATACGGTAATAACATCTAGTTTAGAATATATTTAAGAAAAACAGCATTTATTTATTTATTGTTTTCATTCTCTTTGTAAAGGGTGAAGGACAATTTAATATTTGATGGATATTGGTGGGGACAAGTCCACCACGGTGATTTTACACCCTTGCTATACACATACACCCACAATTATTTAATTTAATTTAATTGTTCAGTGTGAAAAGCCCAGTTATGTGATTTGTAAGTAAATGTTGGTGCTGCAGTAGATTAAGTGATGTTATATAGTGACTTTAGCATTTATCCCTCACATATAGGCTAATGATACATTTTTGGTGGATACAAAATAAAGAAATTAATAAACATTAAGCTTCACATGGAGATCTATAAAAAACCAAAGAAGTCCAGAGTCGGCATGTGATAAGAAAATTTCCACCTTTCATTAAGCTCAAAGTCTAATGTGAAAACACAACACCAAAAAGCTCCAGTTACTTGTACCGTTTACGTTCCTGCTGCCATGGCAACGTAAGCACACTTGAGGCCTGTACGTCATTTTCCAGGTTTTGTCGATAGTCGGTTTAACTGACTGGTGATTGATCATGAAAATATAAGTTGTCTTCATCAGAGTTATTATAGTTGACTAAGACTGAAACTGAAACTAACGGTGAAAAAAGTTAATCCTTTTAACTGATGGAAGAATAAAAACTGAAGATTTTTAGTAAACTAAAGCTAAACGAACCAAAATTAACAATGCAAAATTAAACAAAATAGAATTCCAGGTAAAAATTTCACCCCTTTTTTTTTATGTTTTCAGCTTCATCTTTCTCATTACTAATTTTTTTTTCTAATTCTAATAATTGAAACGAGAATAAAGGACTTTTGTTCTCCATATCACTGTTGATACGATTCTATAATCCTTGAATTTTTTTTTTAATCTGTAAGTCAACGCCTCAGAAAGTAAAACTAAGATTAAAATTGAACTAAAATTAACCAATTTTTCAAAACTAAACCACAACTACTGATGCACTTGTTAAACTAACTAAAACTAAACTGAATCAAAATAAAAACTGAAAAACAAAATATATATTTAAAAAAAAAATTTAAACAGTTCAAAACTATTATAACTCTGGTCTACACATCACTCATATCTACATTTTGTTAAAACACAGACTTTATCCCATGGAAAAATGCAAATCCATGCAATGTTTCTGTCTTTTTTTTTTTTTTTAATTTCCTGACGTAACACTAGTCCTGTGCAAATAAGGCATAAGACATACTTCTGTCTTATTAAAAAGCATAGACGAAGAGAAAATAATCCTAAAATGATAGATTGTGCCCTGTTTGTGCAGAACAAATGTTACTTAAGAACCTGCCTTAGTTTTTAATAATTGCAGTGAACATATTAAACCATGTTTATAACTTTTAAACTATAAACTCCACCACAAATTTCCTCAACATATTTCAGCAAACGCGGAGGTCGTGAACTTTAACCCCGTGCAAATCCCTCTGTCAGTAAGTTTCTCGTGCACACTTGGAGATGTTGTAAACGAACCAAAAAAAGGCTTTGATGCTGTCATAAATTGTTGTGTGCAGTCCAATTTTCTTCAAAAGATACAAGAAAGGTCCAAAGAGAGAGAAGACCTCGGGTTAGTACCGGTACTTCTTTTTGGGCAGCTGTCTCCACTGGTACATCAGTCAACCCCCCCCCCTCCCTCTAACCTGAAACTATTTGAACCTGGTCAGATTGAATAACATCTGTGCTAATCTGATTGAAATTACATTTTTAAACCACCTCTAAATATGATTTGAATCCAATTTGAAAAAAAATTGCATTTCATGTGGGTTTTTTTGGGCTGTTCAAAGTGAATACCTTTTTTTTTTGTTGACAAATGAGATATGCTAAAAATATATTTTTCAAGGAGCGTGAACTTTGCCATTTTAGATGAAAATGTGATCTGATTTTACTCTCAAGTTAACCTGCTAACTCTGGGGAGTTCACATACTTTTTCTTGCTCAGGAATTTTATGAATGAGAGGTCACGACGCTTGTAAACGTGTTTAAAGATTGCTCCACATTTTGTTGGAGATAAAAATATAATTTAAAGGAAAACAAAGGAAAACTGGCAGCTTTTAGTTCGAGGTCTCCCTTTAAACTTTAACGTTTCGTCACGTTTACGACACTCAGCTTCCTTCCTGTTCGGGTTCTTGCCTGGGCAGCCATTTTGTCGTCTCTTCGTCGTCGCCGCTGTGACGTACATTGGGCGCGGGCGCTGCAGTGATGACGTAGAGGGCTTAGCTAAATATACAATGTGATGTCGCTTCGCGATACAACTATGGTCACTCTTGATAATAAGACTTGACTGTTTTTATTCGACATGGGCGGTTCTTCCAGGCAGTCACGCAGCAGACGTAGCTAACGACGCTAGTGACGCTAATGCAGCTAACCAGGAAAGCACGTGTTTAGCATGTGTTACGTTACCACTTCATTGAGGGCTTTTCTGGAGCGACTTTTACTCTGGGAATGAGTGAAGCTGGTGCTGAGGTAAACCACGCTGTTGTCGCACACAGGAACGGCGCTGTTTTAGCTTCGCTAGCTAGCCCGCGACATCGTTGATTTAAAAAAAAAAAGGCACAAGCAACATCAGTTGTGTGGAAATAGTTCGGATTTCTCAGTCCTCCAAATATGTCAACGTTCTGTAGTAACGAAGACGAAACCAACCTGCTTCATCACCGTAAAAGGTACCGCCCACTTAAAGACACAGGTGGTAGCAATTTATTACAATAGCCACTACCGCTGTGGAGAAAAAAGTCCGATACATAATAAAGAAGTTTTATAGCAAAACTACATCATGTTAAATGAGGCCAAAAAGAACTGGAAACTAGATTTTGATGACTTTAGATTGACCAGTTACATCTGCCACAGATGTGGAAATGCGCACAAGTGTGTTTCCATTACACTTTTGTAATAAATTGGATTATCAAATCAGCTGAAAAACTAAATCATGAAAGCTTAAAAAGGTTTTTGCAATATTTGGGAATGTTTTCGAGTTCGAGACGTTTCCATTACAGGATTTTTTTTTTTTTCCTCGATATTCGGGTTTTGCACAGATTTAGAAACTGTCAAAAAATATAACAAATACTATATCATGCTGCATAACAAAGGACATTTAAAAGATGATTTATGTTCATCTTTTTCGAAAGCGAATGTTTTCAGTCTATTTGTGATGTTTCTTTTGACATTTTAATTTATTATGGCAATTTTATTCAGTGCTAATAAAAAAATATGTTGACAGCTGTGTTTTTAATCAGGTAAAAAATGTATTGTAATATCAACCAATATAAGAAACGAAATCGTGATAATTTTTTACCCATGAGCGGGATAGATGTATTGATACTTTAAGTGTACTCAGTACTACAAGGTTTTGAAGGGAAACTGAGTCTCAAGCGTTAACGTCCCAGGAACAAGTTAAACTTGTAGAAAATGAGTTTACTATTCCGAGTATTGGAGGTCATAAACCTAAGCCAGATGTCCCCCCGCCACCCATCCAGTGTTTAATCATATTTTCTGTTCCCTGAACTTGAGGTGGACGATGAAAATTTGGCATATGATCTGCATTTCAGAGGAATTTTCCAAAGTACATTATTGGATAAGTTTCTCACTGAAACTTGACAAAAAGCTCGACTCGCTGACGTTTGAGTTTGTTTACCTGCAGGTGCAGCTAATTCTATTTCTCTTTTACCCCCATTCCTAACATTATAAACATTAATTTATATTTTTTTCCCCAAATAACTGTAAGATCATATGTATGTTTGTTTTTAAATTGGCGTATCAGTTAATTGGGTCTGATTGTATGTTTATCTGCATTGTAAATGATGTATTCAAAAATGTTGAACATAAAACCATACTCATTTAAAGTTTTACCTTTAATTTGCATAAGTGGAGAAAAAGTGACGTTTAAACACTATAATGAGTTGGTTTAGATGGTGTTAAGAAACGGTGTGTAAAAGACCTGGTTTCATCACGCAGCTGTAGTTATTCATTTGATGTTCGTGACGATGCCACAGTCCAGGGTGACGCGTTGGGAGGAAATTATCGATATGACATCATTAAAGTCGAGTCTAAAATAAAGCGGGTGGACATAAAATAATTGTCCCCTTGTTTCTGACAGAGGATGGACCTGGGCGAGTGCGTCAAAGTCCACGACTTGGCCCTCAGAGCCGACTACGAGATCGCTTCTAAGGAGCAGGAGTACTTCTTTGAACTTGATGTAAGTTCACACACGTGCACCGAACACCACCACTCTCTTATTATTTTATTTTATTTATTTATTTGCTCAGACGGATCCTGTCGTCCATATTTTAAAATCGTCCCGAGGTGAAGCTCGGCCTTCCTCTCAGCTCCGGATCTTCCAGCAGCTTGCTGATAACTTCCTCCACATGATATCCATTTTGTTTCTTTGTAAAACATGTTTTGTCGAGCTCTTCCTCTGTTTTGTCATTTTGTTTCTTCTCTCTGCAACACGAGCGTTTTCATTATCGTGAGCGATATGATATGTGGACCCGTCCCGAGTTTAAACCGACTTTCTTTTACCTGATACATAAATACCTCTAGATAAAGATATGAATGTAGGCGAAACTAGCTCTCCGTCTGGGCACATCTGTCCTCGTAAAGTCCAGTCTCAACAGCTGGAAAACGCTGAAGCTTTGCTGGGTTATCTGAAGGTTTTTTGTTTTGTTTTGGTCCAGGCTGCGGAGCACCTTCAGTCTTTCATCGCCGACTGCGACCGCAGAACCGAGCTGGCCAAGAAGAGGCTAGCCGAGACGCAGGATGAGATCAGCGCCGAAGTGGCTGCGAAGGTGACGAACGCGGCCGCCGCCGATGTTGTTGATCTTCACCTACAGAGAACGAGCGACGTCCTCGGACCGTTTACTTACCGTCTACTCTGCGTCTGTTTCTTACCGTTTTTTTTTTTAAAAAAAAGGCCGAGCGTGTCCACGAGCTGAACGAAGAGATCGGCAAACTGCTGGCCAAGGCGGAGCAGCTGGGTGGCGAGGGCAACGTGGACGAAGCCCAGCAGCTGCTGGAGAAGGTGGAGAAGACCCGGGCCTTAAAGAAGGAAGCCGAGGTCAGAGGTGTCGTTTATACGCCTTAGAGGTTTGCCGTTAAAGTTCAAAAACTTTTAAATAACTAAAGTCTTGATTCCTGCAGGATGTGTACAGAAACTCGATGCCGGCCTCCAGCTTCCAGCAGCAGAAACTCCGGGTGTGCGAGGTCTGCTCAGCCTACTTGGGTCTCCATGACAACGACCGCCGCCTGGCCGACCACTTCGGCGGCAAGCTGCACATCGGTTTCATCGAAATCCGCGAGAAGCTCGAAAAGCTAAGAGTAAGATGCCGTTTTTATTTATTACCTTCCCTAAAATCCTGAGGCTTGTCATTATTTAATTTTAATTAAATTTTTTTTTTTTTTTAAATCCAGAAAGCGGTTGTAGAGAAACAGGAGAGGATGCGCATGAGAAGACGGGAGGAACGCGAAAGAGAAGACGAAAGAGAGCGTCAGTGGGAGCTGGAGCGCGAGCGAGAGAGGGAGAGAGAGCGACAGCGAGAGTGGGAGAGAGAGCGAGAGCGACGGAGGTGAGGAAGCTTGAATTCGGCGTTGGTGGACGATGAGACGGTTTCCGTCGTCTGGATTTAATCTCTGGTGCTTTTGTGTTTTTACCAGGTCGAGATCTAGAAGTGGAGACCGATACAGGTACGTCTGGTGTCCTCAAGTCGCTGAGTCTGAGTGAAACGTGCAGGTTCGGCGTGTTTTTTGGTATAAAAGTCGGTCGGGAAAATAAAAAAAAAACGATGAGAACCACGGCTGAAGTTTAACAAGTTAAAACTCGTCAGAAAAAACGATTTTAAAACGTCGTCTTAAAATTCTTCATCCAGGGACGGAGGAAGCTCGTCGTCCCATCGGTCGAGACGCCACCACTCGTCTCGCTCCAGGGAAGACGGGTCGGACCGGGACCGGGAGAGGAAGCATCGACACAAGGACAGACACCGCTCGCGCTCCCACTCCCACAGACACAAAAGAAAGAGGTGAAGACGCCACTCATCACTGATAGCTCTGTTAAACCTCGGTGGAGGTGGGTTTCTGGTCTCAGAACACCTCCACGGCTAACCGAACTCCGTCAGCGTGTCCGGGTCTAATGAAGCCGAACTTAACGGCTTTGTTTGGACCTCCCTGTAGTGGACAGCGCAGGGAGACGGTTTATCTTCGAACCCGTCTGTGTCTCCCGACCCTGCTGTAAACGATTGTTTTTTTTTGTTTGTTTGTTTTTTAATGTTTCCAGATGTTACTCTCTACTTATGAAATCCAGTGTAAACAATATTTTTTACATGCTTTTTTTTTCTTTTTAAGATTTAAATTCTTCAGCTTGTAATATACCAACTACCAGTACTTTAAATAAAGATACTGATAATGTTTTCTTTTGAAAATGGATTTTAAAAACTGCTTCATGTGGCTCAGCGAGCGGCCGGCGCTGCAGGATACGACCAGAATCTGGGTCTGTGGTGGAAACACGATGGAAATAACGCTAAACCTGACCCCTGACCGTAAACGGCCAAAATAAATCTTTTAAATCAGCGTAGTTTTATGTAAAAATAAATAACAGTACACCCTGCCACGGCTGCATCATCACTCATATAAACAAACATCTAAATTCAATCAAACTGGTCAAATATGTTACTGGCATTTGTTTGAATGCGTAAAATGAAGTGTTAAAGGGAAAAATCTATTATTAAGATTATACATTTAAAATGTAAGTATAAAAAAAAACAACTTTCAGACAGCAGTCGTGGATTAAAGACGTACTGGTCCAATATGGTACCAGTAAAACCCGTGTGGACTTTCACAAAGCATCACAACAGGAAGACGACTCTTGTCCTTTACTTCTCCGTCCACGGTCAGAATCGACTGCTTCAGAGTATTTTCACACCGACACCCTTTAGTCGGACCCGAGAGCCTTCTGGACCCGGGTACGGTTCAGTTGTGTCAGTGTGAACGCATGAACCGAACCAAAAGTACCGAGTCCGCCTGGATGAGGTGGTCTCGGTACGGCTGCGAGTCAACTCTGGCGCGGTTTCGTTTGTGGTGGTGTGGAAACGATGACTGGACCCAACTCGAGGCGGATGCCACGTATTTGAGCTTTAAAGGCTTCCGTAGACAGCTGGGTGGTGCATTGTGGGTTGTGTAGGAGCAGATAAACAATTACTGAGTCCAGTTTGTTTATGTTGTAAATATAGTAACACAATTGTACGGCTCTGTCCTCTTGACTCCCAATCCACGATAATTCATCTTCTTTTATTCAAAATTATTTGAATGATTGGGAGAATTAAAAAAAAAAACAACTTTAATGCCTGATATATGAAATAACTCAAAATGTCAAATTATTTTTTTAAAAAGTGAAGTGGTAATGATATACCAAAATCAGAAACACTTCTAATTTTGTATTGAACTATTTATATTTTAAAAAAAAAATCTTTATGAATACATCAGGTAAATTCATGTTTTTTTTTTAATTTAGTTTTATTTTTTATAATTTTTTGGCTTGTATAAAACTTTGTTTTTCTTTTTGGATTATGGGGGTTGTCCAAAGGTCTTAGAAATTTATATATCAAATATGGTACATCCTATGAAACACTGTTTCATTCAAACTTAATGAAATAAATAAATATTTAGGGTTAGATATTTGATGAAAAAAATAAATATGACAATGAAATACATACAAAATAAATTAATAAAATCTTTATTTTTTAAATGACAGCCTATTTGTTTCTTGACAAATTATTTCATATTGGTATTTATAATTGAGACTTTTATTTTGTAATGTCAGGTTTCATGACACTTTAATTTCAGGGCTCTTTTCATTTCACGTTATATTCAAATGAAGGGGCGTGGTTTCCGTGTGGGCGTGGTCAATCGCGAACTTCAGCAGATCCTCATGATTGACAGGACAGCCAGAAGAAAACAGAAAACCCTTTAAAACATCAAGGAAGGGGAAGGAAACTTTTAGGCAGACTTGAGACAGTCGGTGGATGTTTTCAGATTTAACTTTTATAAAAAATGTTTGAGAATAAAAGCATCTCAGACTTAACAACAAAATAGAAAGTAACTTCCGCGTCGTGGACTCTGTTACCACCTTAGACATATTTAGTGAGTTTTCCGACCCCACTAGCTTTTTTTTTTTACATTTTTTTTTTTTTAATTTTATTTAATTAAAAAAAATTTTTTTTTTTACATTTTTTTTTTTTTTACATTTTTTTAAAATTTTATTTTATTTTATTTTTTATTTTTGGTCTGTTTCCAAAAACAGCTAGCAGTACAGCTAGCGACACCTTTTCAGGTGTTATTGAAGACTTCTGGAGACTCAAACGTGGGAGGATGCATCACTCTTCACCGCGAGCAGCGGCAGGTCCTGCTGTGGCGCCCTCGCCATCCCAAAGCTCTTCAGTCGGTCAGAGCAGGAAACGCTCACCACCCCTCCACATCTAGACTGCAAATGAGCATCCTTGAAGGTGCTGGTTATGCCGCTCTGTTACTACCTCCCAAGACTGTACAGATGTGCAACATCATGTTCCACCAAAAAAATGACCACAGAGGCAGAACCAGCCGGTTTGAGATGATTGAAGCTGGTGTAACACCGCGTACACATGCAGAAGACCAAACGAACTCAACTCGGAGGTGATAAGGACCATTTACACCTAAACGTATCGCTACACGGCGTCGACCGGCGGCGTGAACACAGCAGAAAGATCCAGAGTGACATAAACACAAAGGCTCCGCTCAGCTGAGGCCAAAAACTATTCCAACGATATAGGTAATTGTGGGGTTGCACACCTGAGTGCATCACAAAAAAACTCACAAAACCGTCAGTCCATCTTCTTCCACGTCTCTGGTCGTGGAAGCAGGAAGACCCAGACTTCCTTCTCCTCAGCCACTTCGTCCAGCTCATCTGGAGGAATCCCAAGATGTTCCCAGACCAGCCGAGAGACATAGTCCCTCCAACGTGTCCTGGGTCTTCCCCAGGGTCTCCTCCCAGTAGGACATGCCCAGAAAACCTCACCAGGGAGAAGTCCAGGAGGCATCCTCACCAGATGCCTGAATCACCTCATCTGGTACTCTCGATGTGGAGGAGCAGTGGTTCTACTCTGATCTCCTCCTGGATGACAGAGCTTCTCTCCCAAACTCTGAGGGAAAGCCCGGACATCCTACGAAGGAAACCCATTTCCGCCAAATGCATCCGCAGTCACTCTTTCGGTCACGACCCACAGCTGGTGACCATCGGTGAGGGTAGGAACGTAGACCAACTAGTAAATCAAGAGCTTCAGCTCCTTCTTCACCACGACGGACCGATACAGAACCGATCCGCCGATCGACCCAAAGATACTTGAACTCCTCCACTTGGGGTAGAACCTGATCCCCGACCCGGAGAGGGCACTCCCCCCTTTTCCGACTGAGGACCACGGTCTCGGGTTTAGAGGTTCTGCTTCTCATCCCAGAACCAAGTAATCCACCAACAGCAAAAACACTGGATGTAGTTTTTGGAGTTAATATTTGACCCGTACACAAACAACTGGCTAACTCTTCGCGTGTCAGGAGTGAACATGCAAAGTGGAGGTCCTCAAACTGATCGGGATGAAAATCTAAAAAAATAAATAAATAAAATTTTTTTTTTTTTTTGTCTTTTCTCCACCTTTAGGTCTTCCAGAGACAGAGCACCTCACAACCGTGACCGAGAGCGTTCGCCGTCCCCGGAGAAGGGGAGGGAGGGTCCGGGAGATGGATGGCGTGATGACAGAGGTGAACATGGAGTCTGGGAGGACAAGGAGAGGTCGGCCTCTCCGGACATGACCAGGACCAGAGATCGAGAGAGGTCCCTGTCGTGCGAGCGGGACCGACGCTCCAGCTCTGAGGAGCGGGAGTCGGGGGAGATATGAATGTTACGTCTCTGATTTGGATATATTTAGTTTAAAAAAAAAAAGAAGAAAAAAAAAAGAGGAGCATGGAAAGATGAGTGTGCTGGTGTGGGTGTATCTGAATGTCAACATGTGGACGGAGGGGGTCGAGGAAACGTACAAACCAACACGGGGGTCGTCCACTCATCTTATTCTTTTTTGTTTTGTTTTTTTAATTATTATTAAATGCCATCTTGACAACCTTATGTACAGTTATTTACGCGCCATCAAGGGAAAAGAGCGTAAACAGACGGCTGTTTTTATTTTTGTCACTTGCATTGCTTTTTTTTTTTTTTTAATTAAATCTTAGTTAGGTTTTTCATGTCAACGTTGTTTTTCCTGTTCCATCAGAGAACCGTAGCTACGACAACGCTCGCGGTCATCCTAAAACTGAGCTGTGACGGACTGAAGGCACTCCCGGTGTTTGACTCGTCGCCTTCCAGCCAAAACAGTCTCAATCTGGTCCACGTCCTTAAAGAGTTGATGATGAGTGTGTACTTTGAAAATAAAGCCACTTTTTCTTCTGGTAGAGGTCTTCTGAATATTTCCACTCACATGTGGACCTGGTAGAGATCTTGTTTTTCTTTTTTTTTTTGATTTTTGATGCTGTGATAAATCCTGGACTACTTCGTGAAGATTGGGGGTGGGTTTACTTCACTGTGCCGCCACTGAGTGAATAAAAATTATCTCCTCTTGAAATGCACGTGGTAAAGATTTCCCTTTAATTTCTTCTTGCAGTTTGGATTTAGTGACTCTTATCAGATGAACTTTTGTGTTTATAATCAGCTACTCTCACCTGTATATGTGTACAGGTAGCATTTTATCACATCTGTGCAATATAAAAAACTAAGTGAGGGAAAAGAAAAAAATTGCAGTTGATTGACTGACCACAGGAGTAGCAATCAACAGAAGTTAAATACTTTTTGTTAGGACTAACATAATTATGGGTGTGGACATTGGCTAAGCTGGCTGTCAATCATTTGATTGACTTCTGAGCTGTCAATAAGGGCCTAACAGGATAATTATTCATATTTCACATAACATACATTTTATTGTGCTCTTAATTGTACAGACAGTTATGACTGGGTTGGTCTGGAAAGTTTTCAGCTTGAAGTATCTGTTAAATACAGTCATTTATGAACTTGCAACAACATTTGAAACTGAGTCCTAATAAGGTGGGTGTGCTTCTTGTTATTCTACATTAGTAATTTGAAAAGTGAAAACTTAAACGCCAGCAGTATGTACATTTATTCTAACACATAAAAATGTAGATTATTAGCTCTGGAGAACGGTGATGCAAGGAAAGCTGTTGAATTAAATTCCAGTATATATATATAATGTATGTGTATATGCATATATATGTATATATATGTACACATATATGTATATGTAGATATATATGTATGTATGTAAGTATGTAAAATAACCTGAGTAAACCTTTACAAGATATTTAATTTGTACGTTAGGAAATAAGATATTTATTAATCCCACAATGGGGAAAATAAGATTAGGAGTCTTTATGTATTTATATGTTCATTGTTTAGAAGTAAAAGTACTTTCAATATTTTTTTAACTAGTTTGTACCTTTTTTTTTTAACCTTACCGATTCAATATAAACCCCTAAAAGCTCCATCTTAATTTTAGCAGGTTTAGTTGCAGTTCATCCTTCAGCCTGTAGATGGAGCACGTGATACAACAACCCGCTGGTCATGTTCAACTTGACTCACTGCGAACGTAATGACGTCAGACGTACGTTCGAAGAAAGAGGCGCGCATTGAAGAGACGAAACGCCTGACTAATTTTGTTTTTCTTCGTCAAAGTCGTAAATCCGACTTCCCAGCGTGGTTATTTTCTGTCGAGGATGTCGTTGATGAAGCCGTTTAGTAAACTCCCTGGACTGAACACGGCTAACGTTTTGGTGAGTTTGTTTTTGACGTCTTATGTCCGTTTTTGAGCTGCTCTCGGGATGAAACCACAACATGTAAAAAAACGAAAAATTAGACTAACTACTTGGATTAACTCTATTAAATCCCAAGATGAGGAGTTTCCTTTCACTAAAAATCTTAACAGTCGTTAACACAATTAAAACCTTTAACCACAGTACTTCATGCCTGATACAAATGACTGAACACAATGCTGATAATGTTAAACTATTTTAAAGGTATTTTTCCCTAGAGAATATAGTACAATATAGTTTACTTATGTAACTCCAGTTTATTACAAAAGTTACGTTTATATATTCGTTGTTTTTGTTTTGTTTTTAAAAACATGCTCTTATTTTGAAACACTGTGCAGTTCAACCTGGTCTCTATATGCTTTTATTTTGAAATATCGTACAGTTCAACCTGGTCTCTTCTGTCAGTACAACATATGAGGAGTAGAGTTATAATAGTTTTTAATTTTT
>JAOWBL010039906.1:16686-26937 GCA_028564865.1 Zenarchopterus dispar | reverse complement strand
TATTTTTGTGCTGAGCTGTGGTAACACACACATTTCCCCCTTGTGGGATCAATAAAGTACTATCTTATCTTATCTTATCTGCAAATAGGTCAACATTACTAGCCTCTGGCCTTATTTTCAATTCTGAACACACCATAGACACATGCCAGTTTCCACAGTGTACTTTTTGCAGCTTTTGCACTATTTAGTCATACAATTTCCTTCGGGATTAATAATTTTATCTTATCTGATGTCCTGTCTCCTGTGTGCTCTGATGAGGTATCACCCACTGGGAGAAGAAACATGTCTTATACTGACTATTTCCTGCTGTCAATCATTGGTTTCAGCTCTCAATGTCCTCATCTGATTCCCTGCTCACGTTTTAGATAGCACTGGGTATTTAAATGATTGACATTACCTTTGAATAGCTTTATAATCAGATAATCTCTCTTGCTATGAAGACTCAGTGAGTGAATTTGGATTCAGTCAGTGACATGAAACAACAGCAATCCAGTGAAGAAGCAAATACTGGAATCAAGACATTACTCTAAAATGTTGAAAGAAGCTAGAAAGTGGAATGAAAAACAAGGAAAATAAAGGCAGATGGTAATAAAACAAACCTTATGCCTCATTACATGTAGCTCAAAACAAATTGATTACCCTCATTTCAGGAAAGTGGGGCATATTTACAAGAGTTGAATTGTCCAGATAGACTTTTTTATATTCCTTAAAAGAAGGTATGAAAATCCCAACCTATTTAGTCCTTATTCAATGTAATATTGATTAGTGACTAATGGAAAAATGAGAAAAAGGTTAAGACAATATGACAGAAAGATTTGCAGTAAGTGAAATGTGCTAAGTCTTAGACACCACACTACAGCAGTTTGTTTTTTTTTTGAAAGAGCAACTTTGCAACAATGTGCATGGTTATGAAACTAAATAAGGAGAGACTAAAGCCTTTTCTATCTTTTCTTGCCTAGATTACTTTTGTCAAGAGAAAAAGTTTAAAAAAGAAAGAGCCTAAATGATTTATCATAAAAATAAGAAGCTAGGCCCACTTCTCTCCTAAATGTTGGATTAATCCAAAACTAAGAGGATGAGAGCCAGCAGTCGCACAAGAAGCACTAAACCAAAAGGAATGGAAAATCAAATTTAAGAAAAGTGGAATTTATTGGATTTCAAATGCAAAATTAAACTTGGGCAATGTGACTAATGGTTCACCAGTGCTACAGCTGAGTTTGGTGCTTCAAGAATGAGGACCAGAGGTGTGTTTTACCTGCACTGTAAAAACAGTTCCTCTAAAAAAAATAGCCTTATATTCAACAAATCTCATCAAAATTGTTTATTTTTAAGCAAAGTATCCTTTTATATGGAATAAGAACAATTTTCTTAGAATTCTTAAAATGATCAAAACAGTCAAAATTAGTCTTCTAATTTTCATTTTTAAACTTTCTTAGAAATGAGTTTTTGCTGGTAAGGCAAGGCCTCACAACGTCCATGCTGGGTGTTGAAGAAGAGAGTCGAGTCAATAACTGGACCTCAGATTCAGGAGGAATAATGTGGGCTCCCTCCTAGCCTCCTGGGTCCTGAAGCAGAGTTTGTCCAACCAGTCCACATGAGTGGACTTGGAAAAGGCATCCAACCATGTCCCACGTGGTATCCTGTAAGGGATACTGGGTCTGTTGCTACAGGCCATTCAGACCCTGTGCAAATGGAGTGAGAGTGTGGTTTGCATTGCTGGTAGTAAATTGGATTTGTTCCATGTAGGAGTTTGACTCCGTCAGGGCTCCCCTTTGTCACCACTTGTGTTTATAAAACTTTTACAGGCAGAATTTCTCAAAGCAGCCAAGTAGTGGTGGAGGTCGGGCTTTCATCTCTGCTTATTGTGGCTGTGATGTTGTCCTGCTGGCCATGATTTTCAGCTCTCACTTGAACAGTTCACAGCAGTGGGTGAAGTGACGTGGATAAGAATCACCACCTCCAAAGCTCAGACCATGGTGGATTTCTTTCGCCGGTTAGAGAGTAGGCAGCTTCCACAAGTGGAGAAGTTTATATCTCAGGATCTTGTTCTCAAGTAAAGGAAGAATGGCAAGAGAGGCTGAAAGGTATTTGCAGTGGTGCAGATTTCATACCGGTCTGCTGTGGTGAAGAGAGTTGAGTTTGTTTACAGGTCGATCTTTGTTTCTACTCTTGCCTATGATCACAAATTTTGAGTAGTGACCAGAGGAACAAGACCACCAATACATGCAACTGAAATGAGTTCACCATGGCAGGGCTGCTGGACTCTCTCTTGAGATAAGGTGAGACGTTTACTCATTCAAGAGTAGAGGAGCTGTTCCTCCACATCGAGAGGAGCCAGCTGAGGTGCTAAAGCTGCCTCCTGGTTATGTCCCCGAGGAGGTGTTTCAGGCGGCCAAACATGAGGGAGAATGACCTAGACCAGCCTGCAGACACCTTGGTGTTCCTCTAGAGGGGCTCTTGAAAAGGTCTGGGCCTCTCTGCTTAGACTGCTGCCCACAAAACCTAAACCCAGATAAATGGGAGATAACCAAAGCCTTTAATAAACTTTATCCTTTCAATAAACCACACTGTAAACAGCTGGTGCAGACCTCGACACATTTGGAGCAACTTCCAAAGGATTATGCTAAATAGGTTTTTGGCAAATTTTTGTGGCTCTCATGCTCACATCTATTTTTATCAAACACGCACACAAAATTTAAACTATGTCACTGCAAAAAGAGCAGACTGATGGCCCACAGGCAAACATGACAGAGGCAGCAAGGTTTTTAGACTGATCAAGTGGAAAGTGAGAAATATCCATTATAGACTGCTGGTTTACTCATTTACTGTCTGACTCTAGCTTTTATGAGCTGTATATCTGCAGAGCTAATTTACTGGTCCTATGTGGCCCACAAACTGCATTAAACTTTTCACTTCGCAGGTTTAAGTGCAAATAATCAGTGTTTATATGTAAATTGGTTTATTTTCAGTTGTTAGGTGCATGTTACTGAAAGATCTGTATATTGATATTTTTAAGACTATGTTGTCTGTGTGTCTTTTGTTAGTTCAGATGAATGTCAATCAAATCACCAGGACACCATATGAATCTGGCCGAAGCTTTAAGGTTTTTCCAGCATTTGCAGTTTGCCTTCTTGGCAAGTACAGTGAGATATGTGATGTTTGGTTATAACAGAAAGAAAACACAAAGGCTATATTTACAAGGATTTTTATTTGAAGCCGTTATATTTATGTACTTTAATAGATCTTGCATAAAGGAACTAAGTAACTTGTAGATCTGTCAGTCAACTCATGCCATAATGAAAATGAGTTTTATTATCATTATTATAACAAATATTATAACGTACTTTAAGTTTGTTATCTAGGCTCTGACCTCATTATTCTCCACAGATTATACACTGAAATATTGAGAATGGTTATGTAATAATCACTGATAATTAAAACTTAGTGTTCTTGGATGATGTTACACTTAAAATGTGAGTCACAGTTAATCTTTATTATCAACTTGTCTACAATCTTAATGCTCTCTCATGACAGTTTTGCTTATTTTTCTAGTATGATTCACAGTTAATCTTTATTGTCTGTCATCTTAATGTTATTTGCTGACATTTTTCTTGCGAGAATCCTTGTGTCCTGTTGCAATTAGATGAACACCTTATGCCACAGTCACACATTTATGTAAAACAATACAATCTAGCTGATAACATGAACGGTGGTTGGTCTACTCATGTCTAAGGTAATGGGTCAACAACAGTCAGGTGTGTTTAAAACCAAAACATTATACAGGGCAACGCCCAGCCCAAGAATCATAAATGGAACAGAATAATGAAGATCGCGGTTCAACCCCGGTGGAAATTGTGGGAGTAATTCTGGGAGTAATTGTGACTTCTCTTTCACATGGGAGAGTAAAACGCTGGCTTGCAAATGTCTGTTAATTGCTTTAGATTTAAATTAAAGACCTAATTTTAATCACTGTGTATCAAGGATGACAGTTTCCAATGGTAACTTTTAGAAACTGTTTAGTTCCGCTTCAGTATGTTTATATTTTCTTTAACAGTATTTTGGTTAAATATTGGTTGGGGGTTTTTATTGCTTTTTCTGTACAAATGAGCCGTGGGATAATAAGTTACTGTATGATGTATTATTGACCCAGACAAGCTTAGCTTCTTATCACGTGGCTAATAATAACCATTTCACTTCAGGGGCTCTTCTCATTTTCTCCTTCTTTAATATTATTATTGTTTATGACCGAGACATATGCACTGGATACGATGTAGTGTATTTTGGCTCATAATACTAATGCTACACTCCCATATATATGACCTACTTTTCCCATCACATCGTTTTTGATGTGGGGGGTTGCTTGTTATGAGTTTAAAAAAAAACTGACAGGCTGGTGTCTGTGTGTGTCAGGGTGGAGGGGGGCAACTTACCATCTGGTTACTGCTGTTTGACCTGGCTTACATACCCTGTTAATAGTGGCCAAAGAGACAGACTAAAAGGAATGAAAGAGACTGGAAGGCTAGTATGAGTTAACAAGATGGGGTCATATACAGGAGTAATTAGAGTGAGGAGGTTGGAAAGTAAAATAGAGCTGTTAATGAGGGAGTGAAGACACAATTCATTAAAATATTTGGGAAGAAAAGTGTTATAAATACAGCAGGAAAGGAAAGGTTGATAGTGCTTTACCAAAAAAACTACATTAGTCAACCTAGCAGAAAAAGTGGACGTATTATTTCTTTCTTCTACTCATACATTAGGTTTTACACACCTTTTTGACATGTTTCAATGTAACCTGTCTTTCTCAGAAAAGTCATCTGATGGCGTAGTATGATGTCACTTCTTTATCAGCTGGTGTTATTGAGGCATGGCTGCTTTTGAAAGGACGGTCACATCTCCTGCCATCCTTCAGGACGCTGTTCCAGGTGTGTGAGAACATGAAAACCCACTCGCCCCAGTTCATTGCCCTCACTTATGGATTTCTGTCATCTCTATAACACCCCATTTGTGTCAGTTCCCCTCACTGCAGATCATAAGCTACGTTTATGAATAAAGTTCAGTGGAAGTGAAAAAGAAAAAAATGATAATAATAACTATATTCTCTCATGAAAACATTTTAAAACTACACTATGTTCAACAAAACAAAGTTCTCCCTCTTGATCTATTACTTTTTCTTGTTGCTGCGAAATGCATTCTGGGTCACTTTGCAGTCTCCAGTCAACACAAGTCTCTGCCGGATGCATCTGCAATAAAATGGACAGATCAAGTACACATCCAGTGATTTAGATCAGACTTGATGAGATGCAGACTTGAGAATTTGAACGGCAGTTTAGCTGCAGATGATGATGTTTTACCAGTACACACAAGTATGCATATTGAGAAGCAGTTTTTGTTTCTTGGTTTGTTTAGTTCGGTTTAGCTTCCACTGGTCCTGATTGTTTGCACCTGTGTCTTTCATTTCCCTCTTTCCTGCTAGTCAGTTTTGTTCTGTCAAGTTACCAGAATTCTTCTGCTTCTTTCTATTTGCTGTTTATCATTTTGTTTCTTGTTGGGTTTAGTTTGGTTTTTCTTTTTCAGTTCTGTTTTCCTGCATATGCAGCATTTTTTTTTTTTAGAATAAAGGACGTTTTGCTTGCTACACCTGGGCATCGGGGCCCTATCCACACCTATTTTACAACAATGCTAATTGTGATCTTTATTATTAATATTATTATAACTTTTATTATTATTATTTCCAAGAGAAGGTCAGACAATAGGATATTCAGTTGTTGAAGACAATGATGACTGTACAGTAGAGTAGAGTACAGTACAGGACAGTAGATGGGATGGCAGGTAGAGGTAAAAGTGGAGTTCAGCTGGGTAGCAGCAAAAAGTGGGGGGGTAGATGGTGAAACAAATGTGACTTGAGAGAGATGGGAAATGGGGCAAAGTCGAAACAGAGACAACAGTGGGAGGTTGGGAGCTGAAGAGTGAAGGGGAAATGGAAACCATGTGCCGTTACATAAAATTTGTGTCAACCTCTCACTGAGAGACAGAGTAGGATGTTAGCAAGGAAAGAGGGGTTTTTGAGAGGAGTGTGTACAGTGGTATGGTTCCTCTTATTCTCAAAAGCCCTTTTCTCTTAGACTGAGATACCGCCATCTGAAAGTAAGCCTAGTGAAGAAAAAAAAAACTACACATGGAGTTAATTCCTTTCAAGGCAAGTACTATAGTGCCTGCATTTGTGAAAGACAAAAACATAAAAAGCCCTTAATAAAGACCAAAGAACCAAGATTATGATTGTGTACGTTTTACCACCCACAGTCATAAATCTGAAAAATAAATCTAAGATGCCCTAGATTCTTTTTTTTTCTTTATATAATAAACTAATTCAAAAATATTAATGCATGGTGGGTATGATGGTTGTAAGGTACAGTGCAAATAATATTCAGATGTTACAAAGCATGAACTGAGAAAAAAAATACAGGCCTGGCTGCTTTTGTCAAGACAGTTAGACAGCAATATTGGTTTTCCACAGTTAAATTTGATTGTACTTTTTTGTTTAAAGCAGTACATTACAATGCTGTAGTCAACAGTTAAAGGGATTTAAAACATTTTTTCAAAGTTGTCCTAAGGCCAGACTGAATATTGTTCAAAAGTCTTGCATGACATGTAAATGTGTTTTTAACATGGTGGCTGTAAAGTAATACACAGTTGTTGCACGAGACGACCAGGACAGAAGTCCAGAGTTAATTTGGTTGGATTTTGTTGAGAGGAAGTATGAAAGAATGTGAGACCTAGACAAGTGCCTCTAAAATTAAACAAATATTCATTCTAATCAAATTAAAAATATTTTAATTCTAAAAAATCTTTTGTGCTGCTTCCATTATTGTGTCTTTGAGGTTTGATGCTTTAGGGTTTGCAGATTTGATGAGGCAGCTGATTGTAAGACAAAGAAATTAGGTGATGGTTACAGTGACTCGTGTTTAGTACAGGTGTCCATAAAAAGCTATTTTAATTTTCAAAATGTAATCACAAGTGTGATTACATTACATTTTGTGAATGTGCAAATGGACTGGTAGGGAAGGAGGAAAGATGAGACAAAATAATCAGAGTTGAAGAGACACAGGTGTGGGCAATCAAGGACACCAACAAGCGTTAGAAGCAGACAGGAACTAAAAGGTTTGTGTAAAAGAACCATTACACAAACAAAAAAGTAGCAACTAATGAGATGCAAAAATTAGAGGAAGAAAAGAATAAAATAATCATCACACTAGTGGAATTGGCAATAAATGGGGGAGATATGAAGGATGTTTGCCACTGGGTATGATGTGTGTATGTTTCACAGAATATTATCCATGTTTGTTTTTTGAAAACAGAAACAGTTAATCAATTAAGTGATCAGTCATGTGAGCAATATTTCATCAGAAATAAGAAGTATTGTGTTTCCATGAGCCTTAATGCACATCTTTTAAATAATGCAAAAGAAACCACAAACTAACATGACATTTTTTTAAGTGAAGATTTTTCCTTATTTATTTATCAGATTTTGCCAGATGAAATAATTAAAACCTTTACTGTAATAGAGGTGCTCATGCCTGTTAATGATCAGTTAATCAATCGCATGCCATCAGCAACACCTGGCTGCTACCTAGCCTCTATAGTCCTATAGAAGCTGCTTTTTTTTTTTTTTTGTAAGAGACAGTGACAGTCCATTTGAGGTTGTATTTACCAGGTTTTAAGATTTGTTATTGATCAAAAGATGTTTTTTTTCCCTGATATCTAAAATCTTAGAAACAGTTCATGCTTTCTTTTCCACACGATTGTCGGTGTTTCCTTTCTGCTCATCTTTGGCCTGTCATTGTAAGCTTTTCAGGTAAGAGCCTCTTCACACTTCAGGTTAACCTATTGCACTTTTGATGTGGTGCATTAAAGCACTGAGAAATAAGCTTTGACCTTTTTGACTTCTGAATGGAGGGGTTAACTGTGTGACTCTACCATGAAGTGTCCACAAAATTACCTTTATTCTGCTACTTTTGCATATCTAATTCAGAAACAACTCCCAAGAAAGAGCCACATGTGCCTAGGGGAAAAAAACTTTCCAAAGAAGAAATACATTGTTCTTATGTACCAGTATATATAAACAGTTTTAGATGATAATGCAACTATTACTTTGCGCACTAGTTTTTCTCTCAGTGGGTCTTTGTGTGACTTGTCAAAGCATAGCTGTTTCAATGCACGCAGCTTCCTTGTGTACCAATTCTGAAGAAATTTGATTGATTGTTTGTTTATCAGTGTGACGAAGGCACATCAGAGATGCCCAGCAACAAGAATTTCTGCTCTGCTGCTGTGAATGTGGTGTAACACTAAATGTAGACAATATGTGACTTTGACCAAGTGAAGTACTGCAGTGTATGGGTTGCAAATATGTATTTATTTCCAGGGGAAAGTGGACATTAATTAATTAATTATCTCTAAATAAACTGAAACTGTCATTAAATGTAGTCATTTATAACATTACTTGGGAGTTACTGTGAAAAAAGTAATCATGTTAAAGTTCCTTAGACCTGGAAACATGAGGAGCTCCCACTAACCACCAATAAAGGAAACCACCAATAATGACTGATCAGGACACTGAGGCAGACAAGTCAGAGGTAATTTACAATTACTTAGGAGCAGGTAATTACGAGACAGTTTGCCATTTGAGATGGTATAATATTATCAAGTGTGTTATGTTGTTGAAAGTGTTGTTGTGACCGGTTTTGGTGAGGGAGCTGCTCTTTCCTCAGACTGGAACTGTGCTCGGTCTAAGAATCTTAAGTTTTGGTCATTCCAGCCTACAAACTTTTTTTGTTGTGAATTCGTAACATTTGAGTTTTATTTGTTATTGCATGCAGACAGAAAAGCCCAAGGGTGGTTCTGCCATTTGGAATGGCGAAACATTGTCCAAGTAAGCAACTGTTCTTAACAAATGCAAATTTAAAAGTTTAAACAGAGAACAAACCGGCAGTGATGCCGTGGGCTGGCCGGTAAAAGCAGCTGCCATACTGTGTCTCTGCAGCATTTTGAGGAGATTCATGTACCAGACATATTAAAACCTTGGGAAATGTCTGAGCCTACTAAAATAGGCCTTGTCCTTCTTAGCGAAGATAATTTCAATCATATGCTCTTTTATTAATAAAAGGCACTTCCTAACCAAAAAAAAAAAAAAAAGTCACCACCTGGGCTCAACTGGGTGAATGGGTAAAGGCCTCCCACTGGAAAAACACTGCAGCTATACTGCAGATAATTGTTTAACCCTAACCCTAAAAAATGACCATGTTAGAAGACCCATCCCATGGTCCTGGAAAAGATGTTGTTTTCTCTCTAGTTTGTTGAGCTTAAGTTTTTTCTGTGCCAGAATGATGGGTACATCAGGGTAAGAAAAGTGGTGTGCAAAATGATGCTCCCATCATGCCCAGTTCCTGCTGTGGAAGTCTGAGCTCTGTTATGAGCTGGGCTTGCTTCACTTAGTGTGGGTGCAGCAACATTATATGCACAGATTAAGAGGTTAACCCATTTCTGCACATTATGTATGATGACCATCCAGGAAGAAAGTTTTCTCTTCGTCCACAGCCTCCCAAGACATTGCAAGAACAAATCTGTACAAGTGCAGTAAGCTCAGAGGAACTGCTGCATCTCGTCTCTGTCTGTGGCTGAATGCAAAGGAAACCATGGGAGACGCCTTGCTGTTGTGAGGAATACTGGTTTATATAATATGTTTTGTCCTTGCAGTTTCTTTTTTTAGTAGTTGATAAATTGAGCAACTAATCTGACAAGCTGGCAACCCTGATACTCCACCGTGTGGGTGGATGTTACGTAAGTCAATAATTTTGATTTTTGTCCACATACCAGAGACTACAGAATCTAAAGCACTGAAAAAAAAAACTGAAAAGGAGATTTTTGTTTTTTAAGCCTTTATTTTGAGGTCAGTTTAATTTTATACTTACATTGAAATATCAAACAATATATGGTGTAATGTTGGGTAATTAGCTCATTGAGCTTTTTCAGTCATGATAAATCTGATTTGGGGTGTTTGACTACTCTGATTCAGAGTAGAGGATCAAATTAGACATTTAAACAGAAAATCTAAAATAATAAAATGTTCCATTACAAAAAAATAATAAAGGTTGTATCAATTGAATATGAAATTATAAAAACAATTTCTATATATTTCACAGGACTTCTATTTTCTTATAAGAACTTGTCATCTAAAAAATGTCTATCCACTTCCCC
>JAOWBL010039906.1:0-16586 GCA_028564865.1 Zenarchopterus dispar | reverse complement strand
ACAATTTCTATATATTTCACAGGACTTCTATTTTCTTATAAGAACTTGTCATCTAAAAAATGTCTATCCACTTCCCCATCCATCCATCCATCAATCCATCCATCCATCCAGAGACATGTCAGAGCAGAGATCCCTGGTCCACTCTCTCCCCAGCGACCTCATTTAGCTCTACCAGGGAGGTACAGAAGTGTTACCCAGCCAACCGAGGGGATATAAACTCTCAAGTGTATCCTGAGTTTCCAATGCGACAGATGCATATCCCCTAGAAGCAATGAAAGGCGTTCTAACCAGATGTTTAAACCTCTTCAACTAGCGCGCTCTCCATTGAGACAACAATTCATTCTTAACATGGTGTAGGAAATCAAGTTTCTCCCATGGCCTCAGAGTGGGGAGTGTGAATATTTATTCCAGCTACTTGAAACTGAAATGCAAACCTTTCTGTTGGCTGCTGGAAGTCTGTTTGATGAAGCCAATAACGCCACATCATCATCTGCAAATAGCATAGAAGCTCTACTGGTTCTGTGTCTCTGAGTGTCTGAGAAGTAGCTCTTTGGTTTTCCTGTGTCTCTCTTAGCGTTGCACGGCCAGATCATGGGATAGATTTGTTTTTCCATTCATTCCTGGGACAATTAGCAGTCGTCTTGAGTGCCTTCCACTTGTAAATCTTCCTCACTTCCACTCTGACATATTTTTATAACCCGTGCATACCATGAACTGCTTCTCTGAGCCATTTTTAAACTCTGCAATAACTCTCATTCTCTTAAGAAAAAAACAAAAAAACGCCTAAATGCTCTAGACCAGCAAACTGCCAAAATGCCAGCTTCTATTGAGGTTAGCCCACCTGCTGATGATCAGTTCAAAAAGGCAGCTCACACTCCACACAACTGTGTGTTGTCATATACCAAAATCCTGTTTCCTACATGTTAAATCACATAACCAATATGTATTTCATTTATTTATTTGTGACTAATTTAATAGGTGCATTTATTTATTTCATTCAAATATCTGATCCCTATAGTTTGCATTTAAAGTGCAGTGTAGGGAGACCTCTCTTGTTGACTTTTGCAGCTGCATTTCTTATTTGTTGCATTGCAACACAACACGTCATAACACGTAGAAGCTCCATCATAAATATTGGTCTGAATCCCCAACATTCTGGATCAATTAAAAACCGGGTGTGGAAGAGATATCACAGCATAATAAAAGAGCTCATCTTTTGGATCAGGGTGGATTTGAGGTCGTAGCTTTACATCTGCAGAGGATTCGTGCGCATGAATGAGCTTTTCTTACAGTTTATGTGTGCGGTATGTCTACAGTTAAAATATGCTTTAATCTGTCAGTACTGAATCACTTCAAACTCTTAGAAAAGAAAATGAATTCAGTAAACGTAACCCCAGCTGTAAAGTTCATCTTTGCATTACATAATATGGTACAAACATGATTCTTTATCCCAGTCATCATGAGGAAAGGTTTAGTTATCAAAGCTCTTATACACGTATAAGATCACAAGATATCATGTTTAAGTGACTCAGTCAGCAATGAGAAGTGAAATTACCCAAGAAAGATGTTCAGGCACTTTACACATCAACACTACATAGCATCTTAGAAGCATAAATTATATATTTACTTATAAATAGTATGCAATAGCTATAGTTATTAGTTTTCAGTTTCATGTGAATAATACAAAATAGCAAAAGCATAGGCTGGAATTAGTTTGAACTCAAAATGCAGAATGTGCACCAGAAATTAAGGTAAAAAGGTCTATTGTTCCCAAAGCACAGATGAATAATATATTGAGGATCTGTGGGCGTGAGATCTCTAAATCTCTGGGGTCGTCGGTTCTGCGAGAGGCGGGGCGCTGTCTCTGTGAGGGTGGATGTTGCCAAAGGGGAAGTCATGATTCTGACGTTCACAAGGGATGCTGGGCAGGTGAAATATGGCTACAAGATGACTGAACGTGAGCGCAAGACAGCCTTGAAAGCAAAGAAGTCAGCAGAGAGCAGCCAAATGACTACGCCCAGAAGCATGTCCACACACACTGGGAAAAAGAGAAAATAGAGAGAGATAATCAAGCCCAGACCAAATCCTGACAAAGTACCGATGGATTATACTAAAATGAGATTGAAAGTATGTCAAAGCTTTAAAATTCACCACCTTTATAAGCTTCAACAATCTTGAATAATAGAATAGAGTAACCACTCTAACACTGGTACTGATAATTTTAGTTCTTAATTACATACTTCTTAATTACTTCCACTTTTGTAATAATATTAAAGTGAATTTTTTTAGTGGACAAATTGTGCATACAACAAACTTTTTACAGCCTGTTACTTTTATTTCAATTGCCACTGAACACAGAGACAGATAACTGAACAGTTTTCAAAGTTTGCAACTGGTCAACCCACTATGCTCTTAAAACTCTGTAGAAGAAAACACTGTCTGGTGTCTCTTCCTCTTAGATAACAGTTTGTCCACTTCACCCCAAGACTTGACTGGGCTGAGGTATAGAGACAAAGCTGACTTCTTTATGTTTTCAAACTTACTTTGTTGTTCTTTATTCCTAAGGTAGATCTCTGCATAGCATTGACCTATGTTATTAGGACTTAACTTGCTGTAGGACGAACCCCTGACCAACTTGACGCATAACAGAGGGTAATGGTGCTGCAGAATGTTGTTGTAGTTACTTTGGTTCAGGCTGCCTTTATGTACTAATAATTGACCCTGGCTCAAGCAAAACAGTCCAGACCATCACACCTCCTCCTCCATGGATTAACTTTTTTATTTAACATATGGCAGGTCAGCACCTAACTTTGTACCATTTGAAGATATCCATTGGACTTGAACAACCTGAATTTCAATTTAAATTTTTAAAAAAAAGAAATCAAATGGTTTCACTGCTAGTTTTTCTTTATTTTTACACCGACTAATAGGGATCTTCATTTGCTATGCACAACAGCCATATTGACTGTGACAGTGACATCACTGGTCTGCTGGTCCAGCGTTAAGTATGACATAAGCAAATTTGTGCGAGCCCTCATAGAGACTGGATTGAAGCACCTGAAATGAGGAAAAAACCTGATAATACATAGGAGTCTATCAGGGGATATTTTGTTTGATTTTGAACCTGGGGGAATTGACCCTGGAAGGGACTGATTGGACAATAACACATAGAGGTAGCTCAAACTGTCAAGTCAGTCATGAGAGTTGCAAAAGAGCCTTAAAATGAACGAATGAATGCTCAATCACCCTGGTGAAAAAACCGCCTTTGTTCAACAAAAGGAGTTGTAAATAGATGTAGTACTTTTACCAAAACTGTCTCCGACAGTAGATACAGCATATCAAAATTTTCCCCATTAGGAATATCACATATACTTCCTATGGTAACAGTATTGGAATCCCAGATGTTTCCAACATATGACATTTTATATTTTATGTCTTAATATTTATTTTACACAGCTAAGCCAAAATTCAGAAATAATGTGTTAAACCCAATGTACATCTCAGGATTCAGTAGGTCCTGGAATCATCTTTGATCAGCTTGAAATAATAATCTTGTCTTTGGTCTTTTGGTCTTACACAGATGTGGAAGGATTTAAAGTCAGTCTTCTTAGTAGTTTCAGTTCACTAACATTGACAGGCACTGAACTGTGCATTTCAGTCAGCATGTTTGGTTACACATGGTTCTAAATTGTACATATGAGTGAGAGTGAGCAAGTATGGCTGTTTTGTCTGTTTGTGACCCTGCTTTGGTCTGGTGACCTGTCCAAAGTGCCGTCCTGCCTTTCTCTTATAGCGAGCTGAGATAGACTCCAGGAAATCCCTGTCACTGAACAGGAAGAAGCAGGTATAGATACTGGATGGATTTCAGACAGGTTGAGGTGGAAATTGCTGTACTTCCTTTTTACTTTTTCAGCTATTCTGTAATTGATGTACTTGCATGCTTGGGATCATTGTCAAGTTTCATGGCCTAACCTTGGACTTATTCAGAGAAGTTCACAGTCATGTCCATAACTGCACTGTGTCCACATCCTGTGGATGTAAAACAAGCCCAAATCATCAGTCCTCTACCACTGTGCTTCAACTGGCATGAGGTGTTTTGATTAATATTCTGTTTTATTCATTTATTTATTAAAACATGGCATGGCCATTGCACCAAACATCCTTCATTTGGTTTCATGTGTCTGAAGAAAACTCTTGTGATTTGTACAAATACAGCTTTGCAAATCTAAGCCAAACTTTCATAATCATTTTAGCTAGAAGAGGTTTTCTCCTCAGACTTTCTTAACAAGCCATATTTGAGTATAATTGTGCAGTCTTTTTCTAACTGTATTGTATTTAATGTGTTAGCTGAGAGGCTGTTAAAAATATTAACTGGGAAATGTAATATTGGCATCCACAGCCAGTGTCGGTATAATTAAGTGGTTACAGGGACTGCATTAATCTAACTTCTACATGGTCTGAGTGAAGAAACTAAGATTTGGTTTGAGCTCACCCACCCTTGTAACCAAGTCGCCTGCAGAAAAACCTGAGTGCTGATTGAGTGGCCATAACCGACCTCATTGATTCATTATGCTTTGGATGTCCTGATAAAACTTTGACCTTATTCAACCACAAGTTCAACTACCAAAACCTCTTGAGGGTAGGTTTTTTCCTGCAAAACATTGCTATTTAATTTTAAGTTTTAACATTATTTATTTAACAGCTCTTGGAGAGCTGAAACTACATTTCTGCTCAGTGGTTGAGTCTGTCATCAAGACGATTAGTCTGAGTTGATTTTTCTCTAACAGCCGCAAAGTTGAGATCTAAACAGGCCATCATCACCGGAGACATTAGTTTCCGCCTATACTTGTTTATAAACCAAAATAATGACAGTGTAAATACTGGAGAATAAAGCAGCTCAAATGATCATTTGTCATGGCTCTGCAGCTTCCAAGTGTCTCCATGTCCACTTCATTAACAGGCCATATGAAAATGACGATAAATAAAACAAATGTCTTTAATCCATACAATGACTGTGCAGTCGGTTTTTGAACCATGACTTCAAAAAAATTGCTGGAAAAACTACAGACAAGCACTCAGTACCAATAATTTAATGTGATGAGAGCCACTAAGTTCCTTAACGTCATAGATGACCCTTAGACCAGGGGTGCCAAGGTAGCACTGGTTGTAATTATGGTCTTTTCTGTTGCTTGTTGCATTTTCTTCCTTTGTTAAAACCCTGCTAAAACATTTTTGAGCATTTCAGTACATCTTCAAATTAAAACACACTGGGATTTTTATCAAGTATAACCAAAGTGCAAGAGATTTTCTTTATTAACACAGAATTAGCTAGCCTAAAAATCTAGACATACTGGATGCATATTTAAATTTGCTTTGCAAGTACATCTTTTTGTCATCCATCTGAGCTCATTAACATTACCCACAAGTCTTGGAGTGCCAATCAAATCAGTCTATCCTAGAGAGAGTCTCTGGGTGGGCTGAACATGATGACAACAGAGTGGTGATGTAAACAGTGTAGATGCCAGCAGCTGAGGATAAACTACTGTTTGAACCGGCTTTGGCATTGACAGTTGAAGAGTATGACTTTATCTTTGGAAACTGAACAGAAGATGGCATTTAAATCCTTCCTTTGCAAGGTAGATGTATTTGTTGACATGCTACAACAATTGTTTAATTTACTCCTTCACACAATACTCTCTCCTGCTGACTTATTTTTGTCACTCTGAATACACCACCTTGTTCATTTCTCTGATTGGTCAACTAACAAAGGAAAGGAAGTTTGATAGTCAACTGCTGGTACCACCCATGGATGAGGAGGTCCTATGGATCATTTTCAGACCCTATATCTTTCTAGATGTGGGTCTGCTCTATCAGGCTAAGAATTGGCAATATTCTTCTAAAATGTTGTCAATCATGGCATGTGGTTGCGTTTAGGTTCGCATGTGTGCGAGATCAGATGCAAACTCGAAGAATTATAACCCCTCACATTAGAAAATGTTGCAAGTCCAGTTTGTGAAATTCTGCACTGGAGTCTGTTGTGGTCCCAAGCTGAAGATTAGAGCTAAAAATAAAGCCAGAAAAGAGGTTTCCCAACATCAGTACACCCTAAAAAAACATGGAATTGGTGAAGTCATCTCTCCTTTCCTTGACTTTGTTTGTGTATTTTTGAGTTATTGTCCAGCTTTTCTTTAACAACAATTCTAAAATACTCTCACAAATAAAATTAATACTGTATCTATCACAGAATACTTTTCTCGTTTGTTATCAACAGATCAGCCAGATTTTTCCTGATTCTTCCTTCATCCATCATTCATTGAGCTGGTCAGAGATTTTGGATCACACATTCAGATCTTACTGAACTGATTTAGTGGACTGCTCTCACCCTCTTCCTCACTGTTAACAGACAAAGTCTGCAGTTTCATACAGTTATTGTTATTGACAAACCTGAGCTTCTGTGAAAAATTACCAGGTAAAAATGAAAGTTGGCTTAAACCCCCTTTCTCTGACCATAAACAGGCTCTCACATCTCTCTTGATTGTCAACATGTGCACAGTTTACGTTTCCTGTACTCATGTTTTACACCTTCTTCCTCCTTCCTCACATTTATTTTCAAAGGTGGTCATTGACATTTATAGTCCTCTCACACAGGAAGGGACATGAGCAGTTCAGTGCGCTGGCTGGCAGAGTCTCAGAGTACAGAAAGAAAAGGCCAAGTTTTTAAACTTCATTTTATTGTATGGGAATCCCCAATTTCTGTGTGTGCACATGATTCCAGCTTAAAAGATGCATCTGTCTCGTGCTGAAAAAAAAACAAGTCCTAACTCCCAGTCTTCCAGTGGGAAGAACAAGAGGGATGTGATGACGCCAATCTGCACTCTAACGGAAACCAGATCTCCACTGCTGTCTCCGATAGTGGACCCGTAGGGACCGGAGAAATCACTGGAAAGCTGTGGGAATACACACAGACAGGCACACAAAAGATCAGCTGTTTCTCCATGTTGATAATCTGCAACACTACTAGGAAAATGTTTTGTGGACCGATGAGACAAAATTTTAATTGCTCAGGAAGAATAATCAGAATTTTGTAAGACACGATAAGAGCAAAGCTTGCCCACATAAATAATAATAATAATGATCCCAGTGGTGAAGTGCAGTGGGAGGAGTATCATAATTTGGGCTTGCTTTGTTGCCTCAGTTGCCATTGTCAAGGGAAGAATAAATTCCCAAGTTTACCAAAATATTTTCAAAGGTAATGTTTGGGTGTCGTTTTCTCCGGGTACTCCAGTTTCCTCCCACAGTCCAAAAACATGTATGTTAGGTTGATTGAGAACTCTAAATTGCCCGCAGGTGTGAGTGTGTGTGTGAATGGTTGTTTGTCTATGTATGTGCCCCTGCGATGGACTGGCGACCTGTCCAGGGTGTACCCCTGCTTCTCATCTGCAATGGACTGGGATTGGCTCCGGCAGACCCCCGTGACCCAGTAATTGGATTCAGTGGGTACAGAAAATGGATGGATGTTTGGGTGTCTGTCCATCAGCTGAACACACACAGCAGGACAATGATCCAGCACATAAAATCTTCACAAAATGGACTCAGAAAAAAAAAAAAAAAAAAAAAAAAAAGAAAACAGCTTTTGGGGGTGACCTAGTCAGAGCCCAGACTTTTAGCTGCACATAGATGCTGTGGACAAGAGCCACTCACACCAGACATCCTAACGGATGTGTCTGACCTGAGACAGTCCTGGAAAGACAGCTGGTCAATGCGTGACCCTTTGTTTTACAATCACACTCTGATGAGCATACCAGGGACACTTGCGCAAGCACATGTGTCAAGTCTGGGGATCGAACCACCAACCTTCAGAGGACAATCTAGTCTTGTCACCGATGCATGGCCACCTCCACAAACTCGCTGTGGGCCATGAGCGTCCAATAAACATTACATGGACCACAGACACAGCTATGTTTAGACAGTGGAGCATGTAAAAATTGCCAAAGTGTTGAGAGCTTCCAGAAGCTTCCAGAGGGATTCAGCATTTGAAACCACTAAAACTCTTCCTGGAGCTAATTACTGTGTGCCAACAAAAATAACCTTGTCACTTCAGTGCCAGCATATGTACACACACACATACTCAGAGACACACTAAAACACAAGCTCCAAATCCGTTCCCTTTGCAATCAAGAAGTGTATCAGCTGAGGGTCAGTGCAGCTGTTCCACCCACATACTGCACCTGATAACCACCCTGGGAGTAAAACACAAACACACAATGAAACACTGCAGTATCTCACCGTGTGAGACAGCAGATAAGGAGAAGTCACTTTTTCATCGAGTCCATTCAGTAATGTTCTCTGAATGTGTGTGACAGACGTTGACAGGAGAGCCAGACAATCGGTAGCTGTGATAAATTACCAAATCAAGCATAGGGTTCATATGGAGTCCTTGTGTTCTTGCTGGAAGGAAATCTTCTTTATCCACTAATCCCAAATGTCACATAAAATGACACAGCAAATGTGAAAGAAGTAAATCTGAGCCTCACAAGTGCAGCCCATGAGTTTCAGGGCTCCAGGCAGATGTATGAGAATCGAAAAGATCAACTTTCAACATTAGGTTTTTTAGCTTTGCCACTTATGACAAACTAATCCTTTAATGCATTCATAGTCAAGGAAGAATTCAGAAGGTAAATGCACTTAAAGTGGATTTCACACTACCTTGAGATATTAAGTTAGGAAAGGACACTTGAAAAAATTAAAAAGGAGTGCATGATAATATGAGACTATATTTAGGGGGTTTTATTTATTGAGACAGGATACATGCTTGTGAAGTTTCTGGTCCATCACAGGTTATTGTGTTTCAGAACTCTACTGGGCTGTATCAAGCAGATGAGACAAAGAGATCCACTGAACAACAAAAACTGTGGTAAGAAGTGTTCAACATATTAATAAAACCTGGAACAAAAGTGGGCAACCATCCCCTTTAAAGAAAAAAACTCAAATGAACATGACTGGAGATCAGTTTAAAATTTGATGAAATTTCATCGAGAAAAATCAACAGTAGAACTCACTGCAGTGTTGAAAGGTGACATCATTTTATCACAACAATGTGAAGAGAAGCCAAGGCATCACTGCTAAGAAACTGTTTGGTTTCACTAGAGCAGTGAAAGAAAAAAAATACATTAAAAGGCATGACAGGGACTGACAAGGCTTGGAAAGACATGACAGATGTAGACAGTTAATGTCACATCTCCTGTCCAATGAAGCATTCAAGAGACGATGTGAAAATAGTTTAATTTCCACATCAATTTTCTTAATTGTACATTATTGAATATTTGTTAGCTCATAAACTTTGTATTCCTTCTGTAGCTCCAATAACTAATTTATATCAGCAAGGCCAAAGAGGTCACATGATCTTTTCCAGTGAGGTTCTCCAGAACCAAGGACACAAAGTACTCAATCAACATACAACCCTCCTGTATATTAGCAGCAGCCTAAGGAGATTTATTAGGCTCGTGTGCTCACAAAAATATAGTGTAACTTTTCTTCTGATGTGTGCATAGTCCTTTTGTTATGATGTAGGGTTTTTGTCGGGTCTAGGTTTCCAAGGTGTTTTCTTTGTAATGTCTGTAAGTTTTTGTTATTTTGCTGCTGTTTTGGGGGTTATCGTATGTATTTTTTGGTTTTTCATGTTTCTCCATTTCTCATGTAAAGTCTCTTGTTGTTTTTTAAACCTTTGATTTTCTTCCTGTTTAACCGTGAAAATCTGTTTCTTGGTTTAAATTTGTGATTTGACTATCCTTGTTGCAGTTTCTCCTGATTGTTCAAACCTGTGTCTCATCAGCTCCTATATATTGTATTGGTTTTCCCTCTTTTCCCTGATTTAGCAGTGCTTTTGGTTAACTATTAAAAGAGTTGTTAAGTTACTTCTGTGGCTTCTTGAGCTCCTGCATTTGAGTTTTCTCCACATTTCATCACATTTGTTCTTCACAGTAGGTGGAACATCTGAAACTGGTACAAAACAAGAAATGGATACATCCATTAGTGTCTATCAGCTTCTCGGCTCAACTTTATCAACCAAGTTCAGATTTTAAGAAATATAATATGAAGTTGAAATATGCGACCTTCCATCAGTTAAGATAAATGGCTTATATTTATTTGTTTATGTCTTTAAATGTATCATTTTTAAAGAATATAAAAGAAAGAAATCTTAGTATGAAATCAAAAAGCTCAAGATTTTTTTAAAAATTAATTTATCTGTGAATTAAGAAAATGTCACTCTCAAGTTAAAATCCTCAGCAAAAACACCCTCCACCCATAATGTCTGCAACTCGATTCTGCAGATCCTTCTTTTAACTGTCATGCCAGTAATTTTCTCTGATTACTTCCTCCTCTTTGAGGATGAAAATGGCTTTCATGTACTAAAATGTACTAAAATGTCCTTTTATTTTTATTTCTTGATCAGTTGTCCTCCATAGAAGTTGAAGATCTGTAGTATAGGTTCACATGTGCGAGTGTGTGAGAGAGTGATTGTAACATTCAAGACAACGTGCTGGCTCTTAGGTTCATTTGTTTCTGCTGGGGTTCTCTCTGCCCCCAGGTGCTGCAGCCTCTTCAGGGTCAATTGTTTTCAAAGAGAAACATTTAAGTTTTCAGTACAACTAAAATTACCCTATTGACATGTTCACAAAAAAAAAAAAAAAAAAAAAAAGAGCTAATTGTCAAATATTCCCAAGGGCCCCAGATTAAATATCGGTCCCATCTGGGCAAAATTCACATTCAAGTAGCTATCCATTTTTCTATTCCTTCCTTTTGACTCTTACAGGGGCATAATATGAAAAACTTAACACTTTATGAAAAACTGAAATTCATGTTTTAGAACATATATGCATTTTCTGTGCAATGAAATAAAAAATGTTGATGTTATTATGTGACTGTGTTTGCGGGTGGATAGGTCTGAAAACATCTCATTCAGTCAAATCTAGAGGATTCTATAAAAGTAGAGTTATTTAACTCCACAAAGAAAGGCCCCCAGCTGGGACTTGAAGCAAGACCTTCTAGCTGTGACAAAATAGTGCTAATCACCAAAATGTTGAAGTTTTTAACAATGATTTCTAAAGGGGCTCAGAAGAGAGGAGGTGATTTCAAGTGGCTAACTCCATCCCCTAAATCTGGTTGTTTTTTAACAGCAATTCAAAGGAAGAGTTTAAAAAGTGCATTTATACCATAGCCCTGTGGTATTTTTGAGCAAAGCATCTAAAAGACTTTTTATTAAGACTTCAAATTGTGTCAGCTTTTTTTTTTTTTTAAAGGAGTGGAATGTGGCTCAATTTTTATGCATACTATGAAAAGTCTCCAGACAACAATTTATGAACATATTGGACAAAATCTGAACCAAAGCAAACTTTAAAGTCCTCAGTGGAAATCCATGCAAGGAGAAGATCATGACAACTCCAGAGAGGCTCAGCAGCAGGTACAAAGCCAGAACCTTATCCTGTAAGACAACTGTGGTTTAATAGAGAAAATCTGAGCTATGCTGGCCCAACTAAAAAAAAAAAAAAATTAATCATGTTTTTGAAATGTTATGAAAACCTCTGTGGCTTTACTTGTCCTGAGATTTGCCAGATTACTATTTTTTTCCTCACTAATTTTTAATAGGGGTAAATATCAAGTTAGCTTGATACATTTTCCCAACAAAAGTGCAATTTCATGTCAGTCTTAAGCGGAATAAATGATGGACAGTAAAAGAAATCCATGTCACATAATTATCTAAATTATTCTTTTGGGAGTTGGGCATGAAGTAAAGGCAGAAACAACAGTAAACTAGTCATTGGAGGATAAGTTGTGTCCACTGTATGAAAAATGGTTGATTGCATCACACGGATCCTAACTTTCCGTGGAAAGCAAAAAGGTGTGATTATCACCGATGCCAAAAATCTCGGAAAGATCTGGAAAACACATCAAACAGTTGAGCATTGACCAGTTTTATGCAAATGAATGGATCCGACATCATCCAAAGTAAATATTGTTCTCCTGCCTCACAGGGCTGACAGTGAGATCTTTTATAGAGTATTTCCAGAAAGTTTAGCTTTTCCTTGAAGTCAACAGCCTCTTTTGTGTCAAAGGCAAAACTCCAAAGTTCCTTATTCACCCTGTGAGTCGACTGTATTAAGTTTTTAAAACGTGACTGTGTTGCTCACAATTGTAGCTCTGATTCCTGAAGAATTTCATACTGACAAGGATATGTCATCTTGATTTTTGCAAAGATGTTAAAAATAGAGTTAAAGAGTTTTGAAACAGTTCCTGCTGTAATTTTGAGGGGATTTTCGCTCTGAGTCAAAGAGCTGAGTAAATGCGTGTTTGAAACTCTAAAGGGCAATTGGGTGGACATGGATGAGGATGATCATGAAGCTGATGTTGACAAGGTATGACAGATGTTTCAGTACTGGTGGATTTAATGGAGATCAACATAACTAACAGCTCAGTAGACACGAGGAAGCAGGAAAAGCTTTCTGTAAAGATATGGAAGAGAATCATCTGAAATGGTCAATCCTGTGGACCAGAACTGGAGTCCAGTAGAGATAGGAGGAGAGAGACAGAAAGACAACACATTTATTTGAGCCAAGTTGGCCACATCAAGGTCAAAACCAAGATTAGATTAGTACCAGTCACAAATACGCTCCAGGTGTTTGGACTGCAGGTACTACAGTAATCCATAGTTTATAAATTTGATTCAGTGGTTAGAGCTGTTGGGCACCAGATCAGACAACATCTTCACATAACGGGAAGTTGCCCCTACATCCCGACTGCTCTCTCTCTTTTTGTGGGTGCCAACTCTTGTCCCCGGCATCTGTGGTGGTGGTCCCTGTGGATGAGAAAGCAGGCAAACATCATCAGCTTTGAAATCTCTCACCAATTGAGTAACTCCTCTCCAGCATACACACACAAACTGTGCATACAAAGTGCTGGCCAACACTGGTTAAGTTGTTCCCTATGCGTCCTAAAGAGTGAAATTGAGCCCAGATGCTGAAGACCATGGAGTCTGTGTGTGTGTGTGTGTTTGAAACAGAGATTTCCTGCCCAGATACAAAACAATTGTACCCGTCAGCCATGTTTTTATTGCATTAATGCTTACTCATGATCAGCGTTGATAATGAAAAGTGAAAACAAATGTAGATAATTGCAATCAATTATAGATGTGTCACAAATATACGAAAAAAAAACTTTGCTATATTGACCTAACAGGTGTTGCAGACGCAGTGTTTCCACAGCAAAATGAGCTAACAAGACGACAGTGCATACATAAAGACAATGAAGCATCTTTTAATTTTATCACCAGCTGGAACAGGTGTGTGTGCGTACGTGTGTGTGTGTGTGTGAGAGTGTGTGTGTGTGTATGTGTGTGTTATCCACCTCCATCTATAATATAATTTTAGAAGAAGCCAGACTGGTTTTCCATAGCTGTCGAGATACCCACACCTCCACCTCCATCCCTAAACAAACATACACACACTGCTTCAAATGGACTGCCTTCCTTTTGTTTGGAACTGTTTTTTCTTTTCTTTTTTTGAAGAAGAAATATATAATTGTTCCGAGACAATTGATTCAGTCTCTGGTCTTTTCATCTTGATCATAATGTGATTGTACCACTGAAACAAAATTAAGGCCCTTTAAATATTAAAATCTCAAGTAGTTGTAAGAGTAAGGGGGGAAAAAATAAATTGTCTGCTTTGTTTATTTTATTTATTTATATGTTCACAAAATGTTTAGATCTTCAGACCAAAGCCTCATCAGAAATCACTGCACCCAAATTAAGGTCCATTAAATAGTGTACAGGGAGGGTGTCACTGGTCCGTTCAGATTTCTTATCCCAGACTTCTTCCCAGCCCAAAGTGGCCCCACTTTTATCACATATGTTCCACTCAAGGAGACGGAGAGACCACCCAATCTTATCTGAATGACCACTGAGATACTCTACCAGTGCCCTGCTTTACACAACAGGGTTTATTTTTATCCTAAATGTCAACACTAATAAGCAGCATAGTTCTTCAGTATACAGAACATAATTAAAATATCCTACGAATAAGACAAACTCTGAAAATCTTTTTGCGGATGTTAATGAGTAAAATGTGCTAGCTGTGACCTTTAATACACGGGTTACATCTGCCAGTGACAGCTGGCGACCTCCTACATGATGTATAATGAAACCATGACGCAGGTCCAATTGTATCAACAAATGATGTAACAATAAATGAAATAATACTAAGTGCTGCATGGGCTGTTTCCAGGACATAAAACATAGAGCAAAAAACATTGAAGTTTTATCATTACTTATTCTAAGTGCCTAAATTAACTGGAGGTACTAAAAAAGTAAAACCTTAAAAAAAATCAATAATGGGGGGTGTGCAGGGGAGAGGAAGAAAAAAAACAAGATTAAAAATAAATCCAAGGATCTAAAAACATGCGAGTGATTAAAAAAAAAAAATCTGGAACAAACAAGATTTGTTTCAGAAAGTACCAATGAAATACATGAAAAGTTCTAGCAATCTGACATAAAGATTACCAGCTGGATGATGGCAAGAACAGAACAAAAGACAAAGATTCACCAACAGAGCTCAAAACCTGATCTAATGTTAAAGATGTAATTATATCACCACAAACCAAATATATTTGTTGTTTATAGATGCTGCAGAAAGTCACATTTCCATGACAACACTGGATTAAATGTAGGAACAAGTCCACGCCCTTACCACTCTGTTCACTTGGGAACTGGTGTTAAAGTGTCAGTCTGGGGCTTCACTTTCCACATCTTTTCTAGTTCCTCATCTCCACTTTGTATTCTTGGAGTTCAATGAACTTTTAGAGCGTATCTTCCATTCTGACTTTTAGATGGAAGTGGAACATCTGGTGGACCAGCCACCAGATGTTCCTATACGCAGTTCTCATCTGGGATTCAAACTTGGAATTTTCTAGCTGTGATGTGATGATCCTAACCTTCACACAACTGTGCTGCCATCATTCCATATGTTGCAAAAATTGAAATTTGGTGTTCCTCTGATGTGAGGCAAGGAAAATTTGGAGAAAATGCTTAATTTTTCTTTTTAACTTCCTGTCTTGGCATCACTGTTCTAGTGGAGAATTCATTTAGAAAAAGATTTCATTTTAATAGATGTATTAAATTCCTGCACAAAGACTCAAATTAAAGCTGGAAGTGAGAAACAAGTACCTTTTTTGATGTACATGTTTAACTTCCAGTAAATGATTATACATCCTTCTAAAGGGTTGGAAACGACTGTCTGTGAAGTTTCTGCCTTATTTCTCAGAAAAACAGCGTACCTTCTCGATGTGTTTTACTTCCAGACTGGAGTTCAGGTCCAAACCTTGGCTGAGACTCCGGCCAGTGCACGGGTCGATCATATATAAAAACACCATGCAAGAAGCATGGTGACAAATGGAATATTTCATTTATAACTAAGCCTGACAGTTGATTTTGCTCAGTAATGAAACAATGTATGCATTCAGTTTACTGTACAATAATGAAAATGTCAGCCTGATCAGAACAAACAAACATTTTAGTAGAGCTACGATGACAATATGAAGTTGACCAAGTATTCTGTGTCTTTTGTCTTGCAACTCTACATTTGCAGAGTTGGATCTAATGCTTTGTGTTGCAGTGGAGTTGGTATGTATGTGTGTGTGTGTGTTTGTGTGTTTATATGCTGTATTATATTACACATGTTGTCCTTTCATCATGTAAAGAAAAGGTTTTGAGTGTGGGAATTCTCAATATTATATGCAGGCATCTGATGCCGAACACACCATTGTCTGAGTAACATTTGGCTGCGGGCCACTCAGCAGAGTGAAACAATAAACGTCACAAAAATTAGTTGTGGCAGACAAAAACTTCACAGATGTCAAAAATAAAAATCAGACTGCATGCATGCTTTAGATTCTGGCCTGAATGTTTTTTTAGAAATGGCATAAATTATGCTAAAATCTTGAAGATTATTCTTCAGAGAACTATTTCTGCTAAAGTCAAAAAGCTGCATTGACCAAAACCATTGAGGTAATCCCAGACGAAATATAGAACTGTGGGAGTATAAATGTCTCTTCTGGAGGAATAAAAAGTGAAAATGTCAATTTATCACTAATTTTAATCACATGTTCCTTATGAGAAGAGAAACTTTACCCGCCCTTGCATGTGTAGAGCAGTTCTTCCTTTATAGGATGTGATATGTCCATGTTTGGTACCATGTCAACAGTATTTTCTTCAGTCTTATGAGACCTTGTGGGTGGGGGACATTACATGAGCACAATTAATCAGCAAGAGAATAAATCCGAGTGTTGGATTAGAATTAGCCCTTGTTTGGCATCGAATTTGAAGTAATCTCCTACAGACACACTGACAATCACAACAGCACACGTCAGCCGTCGTCATCAACCCTGGGTGACCGTGCTTCCTAATGAGTCAGTATGACCAGAACACCCACACGGCAGATAAAAGGGAGCCCTGGGAATCTACACAAGTGTGTGTGTGTGTGTGTGTGTGTGTGTGTGTGTGTGTGTGTGTGTGTGTGTGTGTGTGTGTGTGTGTGTGT